>JADBJO010008691.1:47500-77500 GCA_016801955.1 Conus betulinus
ATGGCAATAACTTCGGATAGTTCACAGCACGGCAATAACTCCGGATAGTTCACAGTGCAGCAATAACTTCGAATAGTTCACAGTGCAGTAACTTCGGATAGTTCACAGTACAGCAGCAACTTCAGTTAGGCCATAGCACAGCAACAGACTCTGTCCAGTCCAACATACAGCTTGAGTACACAGGTCAGCTGGGCACCGTTCAACGCCGTCCAACACAGCTTGAAGTAGTTCGTTATTGCACCACACAACTTCGTTCAGTGTGACACAGCTCGGCACAACCAGATGCAATCCTTCACAACTCCGTTGCGCAACTTGATGCTATAACACTTTTCGAAGCAGTTCAACAACGATCTTCTCAGCTTGAAACAGTTCAGTATTGTCCAGCACAGCTCCTTCAGCTCACATAACTCAACACAGTTAGATGCAGTCCAACGCAACTCGCCATCGCTAGTTGCAGTTCATTACAACTCAATACAGCGTCGCACAACTCAACACAGCTTCGTTCAGCTTGTTGTAAATCTGCATCACTCAATACAGCTCAAACAGCTTCCCAGAATCCATCACAGCCTAACATTGCTTGATGTGACTCAATACAACTTGCCACAGCTTCATGCAACATCAAGACAGCTTGGCGCAGCTCAATGCGATTCAAACAGCTTGACACAGCCTGATGCACCTTACACAGCTTAACACACAGCCTTATGCATTCCAACGCAGCTTGTCACAGGGCAGCGTCTCATTCTTAAGAGCGAGTGACTTCCCTTGTTTTGTTTATGATTAAGTTATTTCCCTTGCTTTGTTTACATGATTACCACTTCCGTTTTGATGAACGGGTTTCGATATAAACTCAATAAAAAGTATGGGACCGTTCATTCACGTTCTCATTTCTGTGGAACATTTCACTGGTGACCCCGACGCCGAACAACGCTAGAAATGGCACAGAATCTGCTGAAGCAAGAATTCTAACAAACTTGTTGACGCAAATGCAAACTCGCTCAAGTCGATCTGATGGCGAGGTCAATGTAGTGTCTGTAAAGCTTCCAGAATTTTGGATTAAATCTCCAAAAGTGTGGTTCGCCAGGGTCGAAGTTCAGTTTGGAATCAAAGGCATCTTTCACGACCAAACTAAGTATGACTATGTCGCCAGTTCACTCGACGTCAGTACCGCAGATGAAGTGCGGTCCGTTCTCACCAATCCACCAGCTGTGAATAAATATGACACTTTAAAAAGTGCTCTCATCAAGACATTTGGAAAATTCCAGGCCAGAAAGATGCTGTACCTCTCAATCTGAATGGTCTTGGTGACAAACGACCTACAGCCCTCATGCACAAGATCAGTGCACTTAATAATGACCCACAGACATTAAAAAGCGCATTGTTTATGTCAGATCTTCCAGCAGACATCCGAAGCATCCTCGCAGGACATAACTTTGCTGACGGAGGACCTTGCCGAAACTGCAGGCCGTATCTGGGAAAAAGGCACTGCAGGTGTCCAGCACTTTGCAACAGTTCCATTTGACACACATTGTGGAGCCATGAGCTCTTCTGTGGAGCCGTCTCTGCCACAAAAAGATCACAGCGACACTCCCACTTGCCGCAACAAGGCAACTCAGATCCAGCTTCGCCTTTTACAACACGGTCCTCTGTTTCTACCATCTGACACTTGGACCAGATGCACGTCGCTGCCAGCCAGGCTACAAGTTGGCATCACTTCTGAAACATGACACATCATCCACGGGAAACGGCAAAACCGGCCGCTGAAAGTGCTAGCGGCCGGCGTGTCAAACTCCAACACGTTCTCTGTCGTAAATCGCCGCACCGGCCAGTTCTGCTTGATCGACACTGGTGCTGAGCTGATGTGTCGGTGTATCCTGCCTCTATACAAGATCACCAGACTAAGCCACCCTCTTCATCCCTTTGTGTCTCCAATGGAACTTCAATCAAAACCCGGGGCAAACGCAATATCACTTTGGAACTCAGTTCAAGGAAACTCTATCCGCACGAATTCTGTCTTGCTGATGTCACCCGTCCCATCCTTGGTGCAGATTTCTTCATCGCTCACTCATTTATCGTTGAGTTCAAGGGCAAACGCCTACTGTCCCTTGACAATGCTTCTGCATTTATCAAAAGCACAGGTGCATCTTTGATTGTGGCTGGCCTATCACTTCTTCCACACAACAGATACTCTGATCTTCTTCAAAAAGTTCCGGTGTTGCTTACGCCACATTTTAATTCCACCATCAACAAACATGGTGCTGAGCATCGTCTCATCACAAATAGTCCACCAGTTCATGCTCGTGCCTGACGCTTAAATCCAGAAAAACTCACAGCTGCCAAAGCTGAATTCCTGAACGTGGAACAGATGGGTATTGTTCGTCGGTCCGACTCACCTTGGTCTTCACCCCTACATGTGGTTCCCAAGTCAAGTGGCCAGTGGCGACCCTGTGGTGACTACAGACACCTCAACGCTGCTACCAAGGACGATCGATACCCCTTGCCTCATATTTAAGATTTCAATAATCATCTGGCAGGATGCATCATCTTCTCCAAGATTGATTTGGTCAGAGGCTAGCATCAGATTTCTGTGGCACCATCGTCTATTGCCAAGACTGCCATCATCACACCCTTCGGTCTCTGGGAGCTTTCTCCTCATGCCTTTCGGCCTCAAGAACGCAGCCCTGGCCTTCCAACGTCTCATGGATGGCATTCTGCAGGACATTCTCTTCACTTTTGTCTGTGTTGATGACATCCTAGTGGCCAGTCACTCACATGAAGAACATCTTGAGCATCTACAACAGCTTTTCAAACTCCTTTCGGCCAGTGGACTGGTCATCAACAAAGGCAAGTGTGTCTTTGGTGCCGGTGATTTGGATTTCCTTGGACGTCGTATCACTGCTCAGGGAAAACGTCCCCTCCCTGACCAGCTAGCTGCCCCCCGTGACTGCACTGCACCTGCCAACCGCACCAGCCTGCAACGGTTGATGGGGATGACGAATTACTATCATC
Organism: Conus betulinus; assembly: GCA_016801955.1. Lineage (NCBI taxonomy): Eukaryota > Metazoa > Mollusca > Gastropoda > Neogastropoda > Conidae > Conus > Conus betulinus. The sequence continues at coordinate 50,507 of JADBJO010008691.1, forward strand.
GTTTCATCCCACATGTTGTTGACATCCCGGCGGCCCCATTTCATGCCCAAGCAAGCAGTAAAGGACAAACTGTTGAGTGGTCTGCTGACTGCCAAACTGCATTTGAAAAAGCCAAAGAAGCACTCAGTGAAGCAGTACTGCTACATCATCCTCAAACAAACAGACACCAGCAAGTCTCACAACCGATGCATCCAACACTGCTATAGGTGCTCAACTTGAACAACGACAACGACCGACTCAAAGCTGCTTTTTTTCACCCCACTAACATCTTCAGATGACAAGAAGACTGGGTTCATTTGCGGAGGCATCACCACCATCACTGCGGCAGTTATCCTCTGAAGAGTCAAAGACTTTGTCGTCATCATCCCCTGTTACACATTAGTCAGAAACCTCGACCCGCTCTGGTCGCATTTCACGTTGACAAGCAAGATTTAGTTGACATTCATTCCCCTTCATTCTTTGACAATTTGCTATGTAGTTGTACTCCACTGGGAAGAGGTAAAATGCAGCATCTCATTCTTAAGAGCGAGTGACTTCCCTTTTTCGGTTTATGATTAAGTTCTTTCCCTTTGTTTTTGTTTACATGGTCACCAATTCTGTTTTGATGAACGGTTTTCGATAGAAACTCAATAAAAGTTGTGGGACCTATCCAAGGGTTTCCTGTGTTTTCATTCACGTTCTTATTTCTGTGGCACACTTCAACAGCACTGCTGTTGAATCCAAAACCAGCCAACATAAGCTCAGCTGACCAAAAATCCTTTCTTTCTCTCTGAAAGACTAAGGACTCCTACTATTCTCTGGTTGCCAAAGTCAACTGACAAAAATCCATCTCAGAGTGATTCCTTACGTCATTCTGCCTTTTTTTTTTTTTTTTTTTTAAATCTTCACGTCATATCATATGCGTCAATATCGCAGTGCCACGGAGCTAAAGTAAAAATGACGTTTTAAATTTATTCAGGCTCGATGTGGTACCACAGATTAGTCCCGCTATTCCACCACACAGAAAGACAGAGACACGCAGAGAGAGGGAGACAGAGACAGAGACAGAGAATCAAGATAAGATAAGATAATGTTGCTTATAGCCCAGCCGACCGCAAAGGGCCATATCAGGGCTGTCACCACGTTTAAAATCAACTCACAGGTCATTCATCCACACAATTCTGTAAAAGACATCGTCTAAAATCTCATCCAAAACTTCGTTAAAAATCTTTCCACTGTAAAATCTCAGATCCGATGAAAAATGTTAACCTCTTTCAAGAACTCAAAGATCGCGTCAGGCGGGACATCATCTCTGAACAAGGTTTTCATGGAATCTGCTGTAAAATGTTTGTGTCTCACATCGTGCAAGTCCCAACACTCTAAAAGAATATGTTTCATTGTAAGTGGCACATGACACGGAATGCACCAGGAGCTTCTTCACTCTTTAAAAGGTAGGATGGGTAAAATACGAATGGCCGGTGTGCAGCCGGCACAGAACTGTTTTCTTCCTTACGACCACCAGACGAAGATGAGAGGAACTCCTTTAGGTTTGGACGGATCTGAAAGAGTTTGTTATCCGTCTGTGTATTCCAATCCTCCTGCCAGAGGTCTTTTACATAATCGTTAATTTTGGGTTTCAGATCCGAGCAGGGGATAGGTGTGTTTGACAGTTTCTCTCGTACAGCATTCTTGGCCCAAACGATCCACCATTTCGTTCCCTCCGATGCCGACATGACCAGGAACCCAAGCCAGAAGAATGTTGTAACCCTCCGCTGTCAATTTGGTAAAAAGGTCAAAAAAGTGTGTAAAAGTTCGGGGTGCTGAAGGTTGCGGCCAGATATGGCCTCCAAAGCCGACAGCGAATCTGACAAAACCAGAAAGTCCCTCTTTGGAGACTGTGAGATTATTCTTAGTGCCAGAACCAGAGCTGTAAGTTCAGCAGAGTAGGCAGAAGCGTCTGAAGGAATATGTTCTAACAGTATTTGAGAAGGAGCACCAGGGCAGTAGGCTGCACAGGCCACTCATCTTCAGACTTGGAACCGTCAGTGAAAATTTTCTGATAGGATGGGAGTTTTGAACTCAGCTCAGCATACAACGCCTTGTATGCCAGAGAGCTGGTGGACTCTTTGCGCGAAAAGCTGCAAGATCAAAACGAATGTCTGGTGTGAAAAAGGTCCACGGAGGCTCATCTGGAAACTTGGAAAAATCAGACACAACTCCTAGGTCTAGACCTGCATTCCGTGCGTGAGGCTGCATACGAAGGCCAAACGACGGAATACAGGTAGGGTTGTTTTCGAATTTGTTTTGGAACTGAGGGTCAAAGACACAGTCATAGGCAGGGTTTTCTGGTTCAGAGAACAGTCTGATATAGTAGTTCAAAGATAGTTTCAACCTGCGGTTGGACAGTGAGGGTTCACCTGCCTCTGCGTACAGGCTGTACACAGGGGTGGTGCGGAATGCTCCAAGACATAGACGAAGCCCTTGATGGTGGATAGGGTCTAAGAGTTTGAGGTAAGACGGTCTTGCAGAGCCGTACACAGCACAACCATAGTCCAGTTTGGAACGGACCAGGGCTCTGTAGAGGTGCAGCAAAGTTTTTCTTCAGCAGCGCCCCAGTCAGTGTGTGCTACGACCCGCAGAATATTCAGAGCTTTCTGGCAAGAAGTTTTGAGGTTTTTAATATGGCTGAGAGAAAGTTCAGTTTTTTATCAAAAATAACCCCCAGAAATTTAGCTTCCTTGACAGCTGGAATGGTGGACTTATCCAGAAGAATTTCAGGATCAGCAAAAAATTGACGAAAATTGTGAAAATGGATTGACTGGGTTTTTGGTACGTGAAAAAGTAAACCCGTTTTCCTCGGCCCACTGTTGAATCCTGTTGACACAAAGTTGGAGTCGACGCTGTACGCTGGCGTAAGAAGCTCCAACTGCGTACAGCGCGAAGTCGTCAACGAACAAAGAAGACTCAGAGCCCTGGCTTACCGATTTTCACAATGTCATTGATTTTAATGCTGAAAAGGGCAGGAGAAAGGATGCTCCCCTGAGGTACACCCAACTCCTGCCCATGGATGTCCGAGAGTGTGGTGCCAACACGCACCTGGAACTGTCGATCAGCCAGAAAGTTTTCGATAAAAACATAGGCAGATAGCCACGAAAACCAAGTTTATGCAAATCCATAAGGATCCCTGATTTCCACGTGGTGTCATATGCCTTTTCTAGGTCGAAAAAGATAGCGACCACATGCTGCTTATTGACAAAGGCGTTGCGGATGGTGGTTTCTAGACGGATTAAATGGTCAACTGTCGAGTGGTACTTGCGGAACCCGCACTGTTCACTGGCCAAAAGGCCGTCGTTTTTCCAGCTTCCACATCAGACGGGAGTTGACCATCTTTTCCATCAGCTTACACAGGCAGCTGGTCAGAGCTATTGGGCGATAGTTTGATGGGTTGGTAGGGGTCCTTTCCAGGTTTGGGGATTGGAATGATCAGGGCTTTCCGCCAGGAGGGCGGGAAGCACCCTGTGGTCCAGATATGGTTATAGACTTTGAGAAGGGTCTGGAGACAGCTTTCTGGAAGGTGTTTCAAAACCTGATAATGAATGTCATCCAGACCAGGGGCAGAGTCATTGCAGGTTTGCAAAGCTGATTTTAGTTCGCTGATCGAAAGGCAGATTGTAAGCTTCAGAGTTGTCTGATGTGAAATTGTATGAAGACTTCTCTCTAATTTGCTTGTTTCTTAAAAAGGCTGCAGATTTATTTAAAGATGAGGAGTTCTGCTGGATGGTGGAGGCCAACAGATTGGCAACAGCTTGTTTGTCAGTGATCAAAGCATCGGCAAGTTTCAGGTGATGAATGGAGGGGTTGGTGTTCTTCCCTTTGATTTTTCTGATGATGTTCCAAACTTTTTTCTTTGAAGTTTTAGATGTCAGTCCGGAGCAGAAGTTTCTCCAAGACCGACGTTTACTGATTTTGAAAGTATGTCTCGATTTAGCACGGAGTTTCTGATGGGCTCGGGCGTTAGGACCAGAGGGTCGTTGGTATACCTGACGCTGAGCCCGTTTACGTACTTTTGAGATTTGTTGGCAGTCAAAATTAAACCAGGGTGTCTTTGGCATTTGGGGTTTGTTTGAGGAAGTTGGAATGGAGGCCTTGGCGCATTTTTATGAGGATATTGGAAACCGTTTCTGCGGGATCCGGACTTTGTAGAACTTCCTCTGTGAGTTCCCCACGGACAGTTCCTGCAAAAAGATCCCAGTTCGCCTTGTTGAAATTTAGATGTTCTGGAACAGTGCGGCTTTCAGTTATTTTGGATTTTAGAACAATTGGAAAATGGTCACTCCCATGCAGATCGTCAAGTGCCGACCACTCATAGTCCAGGACCAGCGAGGGGTCGCACACTGACAGATCCAAACATGAGAGAGCACCAGTAGCAGAGTGGAGGAAGGTTGGAGATCCATCATTAAGACAACACAGGTCAAGCTCTGAGAAGAACGTTTTCCAGAAGGAGACCTCTAGACGAAGTATCAACGCTACCCCAAAGAGGGATTGTGCCCATTGAAAATCGCCCAACAGCAAAAAAGGTCGTGGAAGCTCCTCAATCAGGCTGACCAGTTCTTGTCGACTGATGATGGATACAGAAGGAGGCAGATATAGACACACAAATAGTGACCGTTTTATGCAGAGAGACTCTGGCAGCTAAAGCTTGGAGGGGAGAACTGAGGTAGACAGGGCTAAACAGAAGAGATTTGTGGATAAGCAACGACACACCACCCGTCACTCCAACTGCAGAAGGCTGTGCTGGTTTAGAAAGAACATTAAAACCCGATAAAGAGAAAGATTTGTCAGAGCGTATCAGAGTCTCTTGAAGAGCTAAGACAGCAGGTTTTAAATGTTGACAGAGGAGCTGCAGCTCTTCAAAATTAGAGTTCAAACCTCGAATGTTCCAGTGAGATATTGAATCCATGAGGATGGAGAGATGGCAACAGACTTCTCAGTCCATTACTGTCTCATCATCATCCGACTGCAAAGGAGAATATGGATTGCGTGTTTCCAAACTTGAATGTCTTTTCTCTGGACTTTTTTTTTTTTTCTTGGAAGCTCCGGAGGCAGATGATGGGCAATCCACCTCAATGACCTCTACACCAGAGGGCTTCCCTGGGATCGTGCCTTGATGAGGCACCGCTTGGGGGCCGCGAGTGCCCTTGGGAGGAACAGGGGTTTTTTTGGGGGGAAGGGGAGCTGTCGAAGCAGAGAGTCTCCCAACCTGTGTCTGCTGGGCAGAATGGGAGGCAGCAGGTTTTACGCCACCACCATGGGAGTTTATCACAGGGTAGCGGATTTCTTGCCTCCGCTGGGGGCAGATGGTTTCGATTGCAGAGTCTTGGAAAAACTAAAGGTGTCTGTCTGACAGGAGACAGATACTGTAGAAACTTGTTTCACAACCTGAGAGTAGGACTTGTTCGGATGCTGCGCGAACTGCCCAGAACCAACCTTTTTGCCTCGTGGAATGGAATCTTTCTTTCCGTCTTCACCCTTTGGATACTACTTTCCTGGCGCCAAACCGGACACTCTCGAGAGGAGGATGGGTGGCCGCCTCCGCAGTTTGCACAACGCGCCGGATGAAACGCACGGCATCTCGTGGCTCGGTTGGCAGCAGACGCCCACAATCTCCTCCCAGAGCATCGATCCCGCACATGGCCAAACTTCTGGCACCGGAAACAACGCATCGGGGATGGAACATACAGGCTAACCTTGACGTTCAAATAGCCCACCTTGATAGACTGTGGCAGCGAAGGGGTGCAGAAGGTCAGAAAGAGGGTATTTGTTGGCACTCTTTCAGAACCCTTGCGAATTGTGACTCTTCGCACATCCATGACTCCCTGGGGGATTTCAGTTCGAACCTTATCTCATCCTCCGATACTCCTTTCAAGTCTGGGCAGCGAATGACTCCCTTTGAAGAATTTAGGTTCTTGTGAGGCGACACTTTGATTTTTCGGTCAACAAGAGTTGTAGATTTCAGGAGCCGATCTGATTGACATTTTGTACCACATTCCACCAGAAATGACCCATTTCTCAGACGTTTGATTGATTTTAGGTTTCCTGACAGACAACTAAAACCTTTCTGGATTGCAAAGGGGCTGAGTGCAGACAAAGGTTTGTCTTCATCAGCGCCCTCCACCACCAACCACGAAGGCCAAGATCCAGATTCTGTTCGGATTTCTGATTCCGAGTCAGAATCATGATCACCATCAGATCTCACTTTGTCTCTCTTTCTCCTTTTGGAAGGGAGTTTAGATATTGAGGCCATGGTATATGATTTAGGGAATTCGTCCCTCCCCTACCCACCCACCATCGAGTCCAACTTAGGGGCCAGGGCCAAGAAACTCTTGTCTTGGACCCCTTCCAGGTTTCAGGAGGGATATATACAACAAAGCAGCGCCAACTTACCCTATCCCCCCCCCCGATTATGCCCAGCTCCCGGGAACAGAGAACTGAGCACTGCAGGGGTTACCTTGGCCAGCTGGGGGGCTGCCCGTTTTGACCTAACCCCATGCAGGGGAAGCCGGTTGACACACACAGGCCCATGTGTGCCTCCTGTCTAGGAGAGGTCCGAGCCAAAGTAATGTGTTGAGGGCGCTGGCCCTCTCAATCACCAGGATCTCATCCCCCTCCGTCACAGGTCGCACCGCACGGCAAACGCGGCGGATCTTAAGAAGACCACAGAGAGAAAAGGAGTGTGGGAAAGAAGACTTGATGGGGAGACGAAGATAGAAAAGAGCCAAATAAGAAAGGCAGAAAACAAGAAAAGGAGAAAGGCGGGTTACTATTAGTCAGGATCCTCACCCTTAGCCTGTCTGACATGGGAGCCCTACCAGGGGCATCAACTCCTTACCACGTTGCGCTTAGGCCAGACAGCATCTTCAACTTTTCAGGCCTAGAAGCATTCTAAAAAACTAGCCTATCTTCAAGTATTGATGCCCCCGCCAGCAAAGCCTAAGGGATCACAGGACCACGCAAGCCCTCCGACCACGGCAAGGTTGCAACCCTTTTTTCCGTGTGTCTGCCCCGAATGCAGCGAGTGATTTAATCATAAGTTCGTTCATGACCAAAATGATAAAGCAATGAAGTGAAAAGGTTTATGAAAACTTATAGGAAAGGAGAAATGTGACGTCACTGTGCCTGTGAAGTCTCTGATATAGAAGAAGAATAAACACCAGCCTTAGCCGATGAAGCTGCAAAAGGATCGAAGAAGAAAACACTTTAGAGAACGCAACATATGCACTGGATAACTTGAAACATAATACAGATCCTGGTTCGGGTAGCTCAGCAACAGAATTTTTTTAACGTGTTTTGCATATCACCGGGACTTCGTCGTTCAAACATCAAATGCAGGATTTAGATCCGATGAATTATCCTCAGCTCAGAAAGAAGGAATAGATAATTATGTTTTTTTTTTTTTTTTCCAAAACGAAACAAACTAAGGGAATAAGAAACAAACTGGAGATCTACTCCTCTATTAGATATAATTCACGAAATCGCACACACGCACGCACACACACACACACACACACACACACACACACACACACACACACACGCACACACACACACACGCACACGCGCGCGCACACACACACACACACACACACACACACACACACACACACACACACACACACACATCGGCAGACGCAAGGGCACACGCACTACACACGCATGCATACACCCAGATACACATTCACCGACAAAGGCAAAATAGAAACTGTGAAACAAGGAGGAAACGACAGACAAAATGTAATGCTCTTTGTCTTCTTTCTTTCTCTTTTTCTTCCTCCTTTCTTCCTTTTTTTTTCCCCCGTTCCCACCTTTTTTTCTTCCTTTCTTCCCTCCTTTTTTCCCCCTCGCCATGAAAAGGAATCAAGCGTGCCATAAAGGAAAACAACTCCGACACGTTTTTGAACCCCACACTTATATTCAGTAGTTTCCCCTTTATTCACCTCGTGGGCACGGGTGGTTGGGTCTGTGGGGTGTGCTTGACAGCTGGAGGGTGGTGTGTTTTTTCGCCGGTGGGTTCTGCAGTCATGAAATACGGGCTGGGTACACATGGGGATGCTACTTTTAAGGCTGTTGAGTTGCATCCTGTAGTCTGACTTACCTCTGTTCAGGAGCAGTTATGTCCCTTGATATCTTAATGGAGTGTCCTGCGCGTGCCTGTACCCATCGTCAACACAGCGCAGGCCTCCAAGGGTGGTACAGGACTGCTCTAAAGGCAGGTGAAGGCAGTGCTTCTCTGGGTCCTCCCCACCTTCGGGTGTTTCTTTTTCAGTAGTTTCCCTTTATTCACTTCTTCCAACACCTGGAATTGATCCTCTCTCTCTCTCTCTCTCTCTCCTCTCTCTCTCTCTCTCTCTCTCTCTCTCTCTCTCTCTCTCTCTACCTCTGTCCGTCCGTCTGCCTGTCTGTCTCCCTGTGGGAGTGGGGAGGGGAAGGAACATGGCGGATCATGAATTGGGGTAAACAGAAGAGATGGAAGTCGGAAGGGGAAGAAGGTGAAGATGTGTATGTGTGTGCGCAGAGAGGCGGGGTTAGGTGAGAGGGAAGCCGGCTACATGATCTGCTGTGTGCATGGGGGGGGGGAGGGGGGGGGGGGGGGGGGGGTTAAGAGGGAAGTGGATTGCATAATCTGCTGTGTGCAGAGGAGGGGTGGGTGGGGGGTGGAAGGGGAGTGGATTGCATAATCTGCAGAGTGCCTACGACATTCCCTGATTAAGTGTGTCTATGGTGTTTTCCTCTCTCCCTACGCTGCTCATCAATCCCATATCACAAATAATTATGTTTTCCCCAAAATGAGGTCAACAAGAGATGGCTAGAGGCAGCGGGGGAGGGTGGGGATGGGGGAGTATGTAAAGAGAAGGGGGAGGGGGCGGGGAGAGTTTAGAAGGTCACTCCCTTGACAAAGCATCGGCTGGAACAAAATCAATGCTGACCAGTTAGTCGAACTGGACTCCCACTTACAGCAAATTCAGCCGATTGTTTTTATCACGTGGATTGATCGTGGATCAAGACTGACATTTGTGCGGACCGGTCTGACCTCCGGAAGCGGACATCAAAAGCGGCCGCTGGCGCGCACGCGCGCGCGCGCGTATGTGTAAGTGTGTGTGTGTGTGTGTGTGTGTGTGTGTGTGTGTGTGTGTGTGTTGCGCGCGGCGAATAAAGGTTCACGTTCGAATGCGAACCTGTGTGACAGTGTTTGTGTGTGTGTGTGTGTGTGTGTGTGTGTGTGTGTGTGTGTGTGTGTGTGTGTGTGTGTGTGTGTGTGCGGCATGCGGGCGTGTGTGTGTGTGTGTGTGTGTGTGTGTGTGTGTGTGTGTGTGTGTGTGTGTGAGTTTGCGTGCGTGTGCGTGCATGCATACATGTGTGTAAGCACGTCAGTGTGTGCCTTTATTACACACCTACTGAATGTCGTTCAAATAAATCTCGCAAATTTTGGTTAGTATCTCCCTTATCGCCCCCACCCTTTTCCCCACCACGCCTCCCAGACCCCTACCCCCACCCGCACCCCCATCCGGGAAGGCAGGTATCAGTTGTTTGTTGTTGTTGTTGTTGTTGTCTTTGCTGTTTACGGCCTCCGTCAAGGAGATTTTATTATCGTCTGTGTCCGTTTATGTTATTGCCTGTCAACATTACAACTCAGAGACTGCCTCACACATTTTGACTACAGCGGATAGAGAGAGAAAACGTTGGCCAGGACACACACGCACATGTCCCTACATTCATGAACTCCCATTATTGTCGATAAATCAGCTTATAGTCTAAGAACGAACACTCTCAAGTTTGGTGCGGATCTGTTCAGCGAATCCGGACCAACTGTATCATAATGATCATCACACAACAGCAGTCATACAACAGCAGTTAGATGCTCTTACCGAAATACATTAATATTGTATTTACTATGTTTCCGTAGCCCTTCGTAATCGTCGAGACGAATCTTACCAATTCAAAACTTAAGAAAGAAAAAGAAAGAAAGAAAACAGCCGTAGAACTAATGAACTTTGGGGTGTTGGTTGAAGTACGGTTCCACCACCTACTTTCTACAAAAAAAAAAAAAAAAAAAAAAAAAAAAAAAAAAAAGAAAAAAAAAAAAAAAAAAAAAAAAAAAAAGAAAAAAAAGAAAAGAAAGAAAGAAAAAGAAAAAAATGGCATCTAAAGATATGACAAAAGTCATCGCATCTATATCACTGAGTGTTGCGTTTGCGAGAAGATAGGGATCGTCCAGTGTGATATGGAATTGTGTAGATTCACGCTAAAGGGAAGTATCTTTCCAGAGAAGCGACCTTATGGAAACCCTCCCGTAGTCAATTGGTGACACTCTCCTGTGTCGAAAGTCAGTTTGTGGTTGGTTAACCTAAATTTCCAATTTCGAATCGTATTTGACCATTTTTATTCGGTATGACCGAAATAGTCACGTTCATAACGCTTTGGAAATAAAGAAAGTTCGATTTTGGATAAAGAGATCACTGAAATCGACTTCACAGCCAAATTAAAAACAAGTTTCAAGTTCAATAGGACTAGCAATGTATCTCAGTCGAATAACAGCGAAGAGTATTTTTGTAGGTTCTACTCCCTCCCTGAGAAACGATCGTTCGAACTTTAGTTAATTAAGGATCAGTTTTCAGTTCGTCGTAATCCAGTGAATTGGATCGTAGCTTCAGTTAATACGGGAGAAACTATGGCTCGTTATTAGTTTCCGATCTAGATTCACGGACCAATCTTCGTTCAATAATTTTCTCAATACAGCTGCGTATAAAACTGTAAGATGTATCCCACTGCTTCCCACACTCTTTGTCGATTGTGTCGTCTGCCACGTTTTGTTTGGTGGGTGCGGACTTTAAGCATTAAATGTCACATTAACATACTTCTCAACAGATTTATCCCCCCCCCCCCCCCCCCCCCCCCCCCCTCACGTGCCTCTCCCTTCCTCCACCTCGCTCCCACCACCCCACACGCCTCTGCGTGAAGGTCAGGGCGGTCAATAAGATCTGCGAGAGGCGGACATGACGCGACAGGATGAGAGGGCGTTTGGAACTCGGTGACGTCACGCGTCACCGAGGCCCTTTCACGGGTTGTGGGGCGACTCTCCCACCGGAACAGGTATACAATATTACTGTTTGCTAGATTACCCATAAAATGTCGATATTTTGATGTTTTCCTGCGCAGAGTCGGTTTGCGACTATCCCCATGAAATGTCAAATCATGGATGGAAGAGCGCCTCTCTCTCTCTCTCTCTCTCTCTCTCTCTCTCTCTCTCTGTGTGTGTGTGTGTGTGTGTGTGTGTGTGTGTGTGTGTGTAAAAGTGAAGATGAATCGCATTTTGTATTATGTAATTCCGTTTTGTTTGATCTTAAAAAAAAAAAAATAAAAAAAAACTGATACCAGCAAAATTCTATGGAAACCCTAATGCTTTCAAACTGAACCGTTTGATGTGATTGCAGAGTAAATTTTGTCCTAAAAAATGATCATTGTACTTTCAGACGAAACAATCAATATACTTATTATACAAGGCCTTTCATTCAAGAGAGCATGGAATAACACCATTTTGTTTGTCTTGTTATGTTTACTGTAATGTGGACTGGTTGCTTTCCATCAAACACCCTTCTTGCCATCTGTGAATACACAATCCCACCCACCCCCCCCCCCCGCCCCGTGTCGGGTGTGCGCACACCACTGGCGATTAGTTAACACCGCTTCCTGATGGAAACAAAATGCGACAGTCTTATTTCCACATTCCACAGGTCATTCAATGACCAGTAACGATTTTTATGGGATGGTAGCTCTCTGCAGACGACATGACTCATGTCAGCCGCCATTCACCGAGATGAAAACTGAATTGTGTCACCGATTTTTTTCCCCCCCCACACCTGTCGAGGTCATAGTGCTTCCCTCCCTCGCGTCTGCCGCGGTCTTATCGGCGGGAGTGGCCGATCTAACGTGGGGGGTGTGAGTGTTGTTGAGGAGCGGGGATCACCGACTGCGATATCTTTGGCTCAATGGCGTCTGTTGACATGTTTGTCCCTCTGTCCGCTACATTACGCGAAGACGACGGAACCGAAGTCAGCCAGACTGGGCGGCAATATGGACTGTGAGCCAAAAATGAACTCCGTCAATATTATGCGCGGATCCAGATCAAAAAGGTAAATCCGGGATCCGTTCGTGCTTGGCTGGTGTCTGCGATTTCCGGAATACTCTCCTAGTACTCTCTGGCAGAAAGTTCTGTGAGTTTATATATATATATATATATATATATATATATATATATATATATATATATATATATATATATGGTAATCTTCAACTTTAGAATACTAAACTCAGGGGGCTGTTTAGACGAAAAACAAAAGGTGTCTTAGGCTCACCTCGATGCGCTAAGTTGAATGGAACCCTCAGCTAAGCTGTACGACCACTACTTTCCCATGAAACTGCGACAAATACACAGTAAACTCAGCCGATCACAGCCAGAGCAACCACCTGCAAGCCATTTTGACTGATGATCACGTGTTGTAATTTTTTTTTTTTAAATTTTGGATCATGCTCAAAATGGCGTGCAGGTGGGGAAGGAGTACTCAGCTTACTGTGTATTTGTCGCAGTTTCATGGGAAAGGAGTGGTCGTACAGCTTAGCTGAGGGTTCCATTCAACTTAGCGCATCGAGGTGAGCCTAAGACACCTTTTGTTTTTCGTCTAAACAGCCCCCCTGAGTTTAGTATTCTAAAGTTGAAGATTACCTATAATATATATATATATATATATATATATATATATATATATATGCAACAGGAGGTCAAAATTACAGAACCGATGTTTCCACTCAAACACTTGGTTCAAAACTGCAATGTGGCTCAAGTAATTACTCGCTGAGTTTATGGAGCACTTCTGAATCAAAGGCGGGAACAGAGTACGTTGATCAAGAATATGATTTTTTTTTTTTGACTGAACACGAACACTGTGCAGGTACTACGTATAAATTCATAACTATATACGAAATGATATATTTTCCATTTTCCTGCAGAGAGTTAAAAATTTGTAGTGACATTAACGTTGATTTTTCTTCTCATATCACGTTCGAAACATGGGAAGTCTGCATTTTGTTTTTTCTTTTTTTTTCCCTCCACCTCGCGCGCGCGCGTGCCAGAGAGAGAGAGAGAGAGAGAGAGAGAGAGAGAGAGAGAGAGAAACTCGCCGAGTATTTACATACGTGTCAAAGAGAGAGAGAGAGAGAGGGAGGGAGAGAGAGTGGGGAGTTGGGGTCTGTATCTACTATTACTTCCCCTGGGAAGACAGTACAGCGTATTTTTCTTTTCACTCACAAATTGACTGGCCTGCTCACAGCTCACAGGAGTCAAGCTACAATAGGAGAAAATGAAGTGGAAAGCCTGTCTATGGATTCTCCTTTGTTTTTGTCCCGTTTTACAGTCAACGTTTTATCTTCTCCTGTACATTTTGCTGCAGTCCCAGATCAGAAGAGCATATCCAGGATAACGTTTGACGTTGGAGGAGATCTATGCTCTCTTCCTATCATTATTCCTGTTTTGGTGGTGGTGGCGGTAGTGGTAGTGGTGGTATATGTGTGTGTGTGTGTGTGTGTGTGTGTGTGTGTGTGTGTGTGTGTGTGTGTGTGTGTGTGTGTGTGTGCGCGCGCGCGCGCGCGCGCGCATACTGAACGTTTTACAGGAGTGTCTGAGCAAGAAGAAAATGGAAAATAACATGACAGAAAGAGCAGAAAAATGACGCTGGACCTACGCACGGACCAGACGCCAGCCTTAGCCAGTGCGTGGAGTACCAAGCAGCCCTGCTCCTATGAGAAGTGCACCCCGTAGGCCTATTTCTCCTTGTCCTTGGATCTTTCGTAAACATCTCCGCCATCTTCGTCATGCGTCGCATCAAGGACCACAACTCTTCTCAACATGCTTTTCTTATGCCCCTCGCCGTGTCAGATTTGGTTCTGTTTGTACACCGGTATTTTCATTCGATGGGCAGACTACCTGCTCTACGTGCACCTGCAGCACTGCAGACTGCCACGTGCAAGATTCGTAACTTCATGGTGTACGTCAGCAACACTCTCTCTCTGCTTTGCTGCTGTCACGGGTGTGACGGGGCTGCGAACTGTGGTGGTTATTCAGCCGCATAAGGTGCAGGTGACGTGCACGGTGCGAAGAGCGTGGGTCGCCATCTTGGCTCTCGTCTTCACTGCCTGCGCTCTCCATTCTCATTTCCTGCTGGGCATGAGCCTATCAAAGAACAGATGTGCATTTGTCTCCGACAAGTTATGCACAGTTCTACCGTCGAGTCTTCACATGGGTCGACATGTGCGCCTCTTCCCTGTCGCTTTTTTACCGTTCTGGTTTGTGTGTGACGTCATCCAATCGCTGACATTGTTTAAGGCCACGTCTACAGCCTCCCTGGCTGCTCACAATGTTTCCGGTGCCAATGCTGCTCACTGCAATGACAGTCGCAAGAAAACTGCTTCCAGGACCTCAGTCATGATTCTGACTTTATCCTGCACGTTCCTGCTCCTGACCATGCCTGTGTGTATCCGTCTTTCTTACTCATTTTACTTACTTAGATGCTCCTGCGCCTTGCAACGCACGAGGCAGTCAAGGTGCTCCACTGTGCACGGTCCCCTGACAGTCTGGTAGTGTCACTCCATCCTCTAAGTCTGACCATTTGATGCCCAAGATCTTATGTGGGCCCTTAGTATCAAAGGCGCGTCGAGTTTCTTCTGCTGGGTGGTCTTCAGTTGCGAGGTTTCACAGCCATATAACAGCGTTGAAATCACACTGGAGTTATAAAAATTTCAGTTTGATCCAAGGGAGAATTTCTTGCTGTTCCACATTTTGTTCAGCTGATTGAATGATGTTGCCTTCAGTGCCGATTCATATGTGCATATGTATGTTTACAGTCATACAGATGCCTGTGTGTATTTGCACTTTTATTCTAAAAACAGATAGGCATGTATATTTTGTGATAGTTAGTGTGGCTGTGGATTGCAAATCCGCACAACCTAAGGACAAATATGAGAGTGAACATTTTGGATCACAATTTCAAACAAAGTGTGTTTCGTTTACAAGCGGCAAACAACGTTAAGGAATATTTGCTTTATACTTTAATCCCCATGCAGACACTAGGGGCTCTTTCAGTACCAATAGCTCCCGCACTTAAACATCCTGTGCTAGTGAGCTTCTCTTTCTTGTCACTCTCTTTAAGAGAAGGAGAGTGACGGAAGGGAGGGGGGGGGAGAATGAGAGAGAGAGAGAGAGAGAGAGAGAGAGGAGAAGGGGATAATTAAAGAGGAGGAATAATGGGGGTAGGTGAGGAGAGGCCCAAAGACAGAGGGAGGGGAAGACACGCGGTGAAGGGGGAAGGGGGGACGCGGATAGGGGAGTCACAGCACAGGGGGGAGAAGGTTGGTGGGGAAGGTGGAGGAGTAGGAAGAGAAGTGGGGCGGGGAAGGGCAGGTGGGGGAGAATGACGAGGTAGTGGAGACGAGAAGAAGGCCAAAGGGACTGGGGGAGCGCTAGGAGAGGGGGGTGGGGGTGGGCGGAGGGAGAACAGAAAGCAGAAAGGACAGGGAACAAGGGGGAGGGAGGGGGTGGGGGCGTTCGATTCCAAATTTGACAAGCTCTTCGCCATGCCGGACGTATCAAGATGGAATCACTTTGTGGTAGACATGCGGGGGAGAGAGTACAGGTGAGGAGGGGGAGACAAGAACAAAAGAAGGGGGATGAGGAAGGGGAGAACTGGAGGAGGGGCTGGGCAGAAGGGACAGGGGAGTGGAGAGGAGGGTGGGACGGAAGAGAGGGACTTTTAGGAAATGGTGGGCTAAGGTAAGATAAGGTTGCTTATAGCCCAGCCGACCGCAAACGGCCATATCAGGGCTGTCACCACGTTAAAATCAACTCACAAGTCATTCACTCACACAACTCTTTAAAATACATCTACAATTTCAGATCCGATGAAAAATGTTAGTATCTTTCAAGAATTCAAAGATCGCATCAGGTGGAACATCTCTGAACAAGGTTTTCATGGAATCTGCTGTAAAATGTTTTGTGTCTCACATCATGCAAGTCCCAACACTCTGAAAGAATATGTTTCATTGTGAGTGGTACATGACATGGAATGCACCACGGAGCTTCTTCACTCTTTAAAAGGTACGAATGAGTAAAATACGAATGGCCGTGTGCAGCCGGCACAGAACCGTTTTTCGCAGAGCCGCACACAGGACAACCACAGTCCAGTTTGGAACGGACCAAGACTCTGTAGAGGTGCAGCAAAGTTTTCTTATCAGCGCCCCAGTCAGTGTGTACTACGACCCGCAGAATGTTCAGAGCTTAGAAATTTGTCCTATTTGAAAACTGGAATGGGAGATTTCCCTAGTATTTGGATTTCAGGATCTGCAAAAAAATGACGAAAATTATGGAAGTGAGTGCACCGAGACTTTGTAGCAGAAAAGGTGAAGCCATTTTCGTCCGCCCACTGTTGAGTTTACTCCACACAAAGCTGGAGCCTGCGCTGAACACTCGGGTACAAGCTTCCAGTTGCATAGACGGGCAAAATCATCGACAATGAGCAGTCGGAACCTTGTTGAACTGACTTAACAACGTTGTTGATTTTAACGCTAAAGAGGGCAGGAGACAGTGTGCTCTCTTGTGGAACACCCAACTCCTGCTCATGAACATTAGAGAGTGGTGCCAACCCGCACCTGAAACTGTCTTTCTGCCAAAAAAATTGAATAAAAAGTGGGAGATGACCCCGAAAACCAAGATCATGGAGATCATGAAGTATCCCAGATTCCCAGGTGGTATCGTAGGCCTTCCCCATGTCAAAGAAAATAGCCACTGCATGTTAATTGTTTATAAAGGCGTTTCGAAGTGTAAATTCCAGACGGATCAAATGGTCCACTATAGATCGATGTGTTTGCGGAAACCACACTGTTCTTTTGCCGGAAGGCCATCGGTTTCAAGTTTCCACATGAGCCTAGCATTGACCATTTTTTCCATCAGTTTGCAGATACAGCTTGTCAAAGCTATCGGACGGTAATTTGATGGGTTCGAAAGATCTTTTTCCAGGTTTGGGTACAGGTATGATGAGGGCTTTCCGCTAGGACTGCGGAAAGCACCCTGTGGTCCAGATATGATTGAAGACTTTCAGAAGGGTCTGGAAACAGCTTTCTAGATGATGTTTGAAGAGCTGATAGTGAACCTCATCAGGCCCAGGCCAGGAGCAGAATCATTGCAGACTTGCAAAGCAGATTTCAGTTCGATCTAAAATGGCAGATTGTAGGATTGGTGGGGAAAGGGTCGAAGGGCAGGGGAGGATGTGGGAAAGAGGGGGGCGGGGGCGGCCATAGAGGGCGAAAGGGGGAATGGGGAGGTGGAGGAGGCAGCTACTGCTATGTTAACAGTGAAGAAAAAAGGTTTGTTGCTCTTTTTAGTTAGTTAACTTGCACCAGTATGCAGATATTCTGCTCCTCAATCAAAATATCCAAAAACTGATGTACGTGCGCGTGTGTGAGTGCATGTGTGTTTGTGTACGTGTGTGCGCGAGTGCGCGCGCGTGCGCACGCGATGCTGTTTGGACTGCGATCTAGACCCGTTTTTCTTCTCTCCTTTCTCCGTAGCTTGCTGCTCAGTTTTTTTTTCCTCAACGGCCCCCGTCACCTTTTACTTTGGGATCATGTTCTTTTCCTCCTCAATGGTCCCTCTTCTCCGTCACTTCTACCTTGGGATCATGTACTGTCCCCTCAATGGTCCCTCTTCTCCGTCACATTCTACCTTGGGATCATGTACTGTTCCCCTCAATGGTCCCTCTTCTCCGTCACCCTTTTACTTTGGGATCATGTTTTCCCCCTCAACGGTCCCTCTTCTCCGTCACCTTCTACCTTGGGATCATGTACTGTCCCCCTCAAATGGTCCCTCTTCTCCGTCACCTTCTACCTTGGGATCATGTTTGCCCCCTCAATGGTTCCTCTTCTCCATCACCTTCTACCTTGGTATGTTGTGTTCCCCTCAATGGTCCCTCTTCTCCGTCACCTTCTACCTTGGGATCATGTTTTCCCCCTCAATGGTCCCTCTTCTCCGTCACATTCTACCTTGGGATCATGTACTGTCCCCCTCAAATGGTCCCTCTTCTCCGTCACCTTCTACCTTGAGATCATGTTCCCCCTCAGTGGTTCCTCTTCTCCGTCACCTTCTATCTTGGAATCACAAGTGGGTTGGAAATGAAAGGGAGGGCATGGCGCCTACATAGTTTACAACATGAGACGACATTCTAGAGTCTGTTGAGAACATGTTTGTGTCTTCATCTGCGTGAAAATAGAAGAATGAAAGTTGTATTGTCCATTAGCAGCCTTCCCGTCTCTCCTGGTGTTAAGGGTGGGGTGTCGGTCGCTGGGCGAAACAATCTTACTTTTTAGGTCCTCGATTGCTTAAAACACTATATGCATAAACAAAGGTTTTTAATCAAGGCCGATAACCTTTAGAGCAACAATGTTATGGGACCTGCATTATATCTAGTGCTAGTTCGCATGTCTTCGTCAGTTTCTTTAAAGGCTGTGCGCGCCAGGACTATTTAATATGGCAGTGCACACGATTTTCAGATATTTCTCATTATGGATCGTTGTAATTTGGGGCCGATTCATTGCACAGAATCCCGGGGTTTGACCGACTGAGCTACATTCTGCAACTGAAAAAAGTTCAACTGTACCCAGAAAACGCGTGTACGTGACGACAGTTTGCACAAATACCGATTTTCACACACACACAAACACACGACCGACTTAAAACGCGCACACGCGCGCGCGCGCACACACACATACACACACACACAAACTCAATTTTCAGTCTTTGTTATCAAATAACCCACCAAACTACATAGAAAGCGTTTCAGGGTCAACGAACCCATAGCGGAAATCCTATCACCAAAAAAAGATAAAACAAAACAGAAACGCATCCCGAACGAAAGCAGGTAAGAACAGTTGCTAGACTGTTCACAAATTATTGCATTTTACACCAGGCTGCACAGAGAACACCTTACATTCACCCTTGATTTTTCACTCCAACATATAATAACTCGTACAACACTACTGAAAATATCTAAATGGCATATGCATGTATGTGGGAGAGAGAGAGAGAGAGAGAGAGAGAGAGAGAGAGAGAGAGAGAGAGAGAGAGAGAGAGAGAGACTATTTACGAGGATATAAGATAGCACTGGAGTGCTTTTGTAGGCTACATCCTGTCCTCGCCTTGAGTAGGGTCGACAATGGAAAATAAATCAAGCCATAAATGTAGGAGCAGTTGAAAAAAAAAAAGAAAAAAAAAATATAAGACAGACGTAGGAGCGGAATGAGTACAGAGAAAGACAGAAAGAGAGAGAGAGAGAGAGAGAGAGAGAGAGAGAGAGAGAGAGAGAGAGAGAGAGAAACTCGTTAACTCGTGACTTTAAGGTGAGGCCTCAAGCCTATCCACGTGAGACACGTAACACGAATTGTTTATGCTACTAAAAATGATTTATATAGAAAAAATTTCAGAGGGAGGGAGGGAGGTCACAGTGGGGTGCAGGAAAGAGCACGTTGTAACAGATAAACTGTCCAACAAAGAAAAAAAATAGAGGAAATGCAAAACAATTATGATGCACGAGGATGAAAATGAAAATAAGACACAAATGGAGAAGGCAAAAAAAAAAAAAAAAAAGCATAATGATAGCCTAACCACCATGGGCGAAGGGGGGAGTATATCACATAGATCACAAATCAACTTCATTCTAGTTGTAAAAATATACGAGAGAGAGAGAGAGAGAGAAGAGAGAGAGAGAGAGAGAGGGTAAAAAAAAAAAAAAAAAGCATTTATGACAAAGGCATGAGGTGAGGTAAATGGGACATATACACGCACTCACAGGAGAGAGAGAGAGAGAGAGAGAGAGAGAGAGAGAGAGAGAGAGAGAGAGAGAGAGAGAGAGAGCTATTATTTACGAGGGTATAAGACAGCACTGGTGTACTTTTATACATACAGTCCTCGCCTCGAGTGGGGTCGACAATGCAAAAAAGAAGTCAAGCCACAAATGTAGGAGAGGTTGAAAAAAAAAAAAAAAAAAAAGACAGACGTAGGAGCGGAAGGAGTACGGGGGGGGGGGGGGGGGGGGGGGGGGGGGGAGAGAGACAGAAAACTCGCAAACTCATGACTTCAATGCGAGGCCTCAAGCCTATCCACGTGTGACACGTGACACGAAATTGTTTATGCAACTGAAAATGAATGATTTATATAGAAAAAAAAATTCAGAGAGAGAAAGAGAGAGAGGGGGGGGGGGGGAGGGAGGGAGGGAGGGAGAGAGAGAGAGGGGGGGGGGAGGAGGGAGGGAGGGAGATGACAGTGGGGTGCAGGAAAGAGCACGTTGTAACAGAGAACTATCAAACAAACAAAAAAATACAGAGGAAATGCAAAACAATTATAATGCACGAGGATGGAAATGAAAATAAAACACAAATGGAGAAGGCAAAAAAAAAAGGGGATAATGATAGCCTAATCACCATGGGGGCGAAAGGAGAGTATATCACATAGATCACAAATCAACTTCATTCCAGTAGTAAAAAGTCACGAAAGAGAGAGAGAGAGAGAGAGAGAGAGGGTCGACAAAAAGCATTTACGACAAGAAGGCATGAGGTAATGAGACACATGCACACACGCACTCACAAGAAAGAGAGAGAGAGACAGAGACAGAGAGCAGCACTTGCATACAAGCACACGTACACGCACACTCCAACTCGCCCGTCCGTGCATAAATGAACATCTTAATACACATAGCTACACATCTACCGCCCATCAAAATGTTGTTCATTATTATTTTAGAATAACCATTTTGTATCAAGGACACATAAGATACCATTTTTACGTTCATTCTGTGTATAGCATAACCGAATTCAGGGAGATCACATCAGGGCTATCACCAAATCTGAATCGATTCCGTATTAAGGAAAGGAAAACAAAAAGTGAAAGAAACTATGTCCACTACCACGTCATTCAACGCGAAAAACAGATGGATTTATGCAGGATCTCTGCAACGCAAATGTTAGAGAAACACACACACACACACGCACGCGCACGCACGCACGCACGCACGCACGCACGCACACTACACACGCACGCAAAATGCTGATATAGCAAGAATGTTTGATTTAGCTTTTCGAAGCCCTTCACTGTTCTCTGGGCAAGGCTTTCTGTCTTCTCCGTCGCTTGCCGGTGTGAATGCATCGTCAAGTCCCTGCAGTGAGTTGGTCCAGAGAAGTCGCCATTCTTCCCGCATCCCATGAGAACGGATTGTCTGGAAGCCTGTAGTAACGCTGCGAACTCGGAAGACGATCTTGGTAGTATCTCGTCCCTGGAGTCGTATGCCCTGGGCGAGGATGGAGGTGGCCGTGGAAGATGTAGTGTGACGGCTCGTGGTTGACCCACAGTGATTCTCGCAGACAGACCATCCTTTATGACCTGCCACAAACGAAGCCGCGGATCACATTCTGACCAAGAAGTCGCCGCTAAATCCTGACAAATACACCAAAGCATAGACAGTAAAATCTAAGCCTAGAAATGATATTCATACACGCTGAGAATATAGAGGACAGTACAGTCTATAATAAAAAGATACTAAACCTGGGAAAGTGATCACTGTGAACGCGGCCAAAGCCTTACAAAAGACATCAACCCTAGGCAACAAAGACTAACATTCTGAAAGTAGATTACACTAAAGAATATGAAAGGACAGCATTTAGCTCTATAATCAAGTTGACACTAACCCTTCAGTCAAAGAAAAGATTTATAAGCCCTATGGTAAAGTAAAGTAATTGTGCCAATAGCCCGCGCAAAGGGCCATATCAGGGATGTCACCGCATTAAAGTTAACTCACATTTAAAAAATCGGTACACAAACCTTTAAATGCACCTAAAACCGCACCGGAAATATAGTAAAACTCTTTCCTCCGTAAAATCTTATATCAGATGAAATAATGTTAATCTCTTTCTGATATTCAAAGATCACATCAGGTGGGACATCTCAAAAAAGGTTTTCATGAAGTCTGCTGTAAAGGGTTTATGTCTCACATCATGCAAGTCCCAACACTCCAAGAGAGTATGCCACGACAACTGTGAGTGGGGCATGACATGAATGCACCATGGAGCTTCATCACCTTTAAAAGATAAAGATGGGTATAAAAGGAGTGGCTTGTATGCAAACAGCATAAGACATTTTTAAGGCCGCTTCGGGAAAATGGTAAAAAACTCTTCAGGTTTGGACGGATTTTAAATACCTTTTATCCGTCTGCAAGTTCCATTTCTCTTGCCAGAGGTCTTTGTCGCAAGCCTGGGATTTGGGTTTCATATCGGTGTGAGGGATAGACAATCTGATTACCTTTTCTTGTGCATTCTTGGCAAGTTGATCAACCAACTCGTTGCCTCAAAGGCACGCATGTCTTTGAACCCGAGCAAAAAACTATGTTATATTCATCTGATTTCAGACAGGTGTACAGTTTGAAAAATTTCATCAGCTGAGGGAGTTTGATGTTACGGCTGGCAATGGCCTCCAAAACAGAAACTGAGTCTGACAAAATGAGGAACTCTCTGTTTTCATGTAGAGACTATTTCAATTGCCAGGACCAAGGCGGTCAAACTCAGCAGTGTAGATGGAGTTGTCAGTGGGAATCTGTTTAGAACATCTCTGAGGAGGACCTGCTGCACAATACACAGTTGAGACAAACCTCTCCTCATATTTGGAACAGTCGGTGTATTCTTCTTAAGGACAGAAACTTTGAAACACAGTTCGGCGAAAAAAAGAACTTGCACGCCACGGAGCTGGTGGTATATTTTTAAGGTACGACGCTAAATCAAACGGATTTCTGGAGTGAAGAAAGTCCATGGTGGGTCATCAAGAAACTTGGATAAATCAAACACGAGTAAAAGGTGTATATCTGCATTGTTCAAATGAGGGAGCAGATGAATTCCCAAGGATGAATGGAACTGGGATGGTCGTCGAATTTCTTTTGGAACTTTGGATCAAAAACACGGTCATACATAGGGTTTGGGGGTTCAGATAAGAGATTCAACATGTAGTTTAAGGTAAGTTTCAGCCGACAGTTTTGAGAGGAATGGTTCTCCTGCCTCAGCACACAGGCTATAAACGGGGGCGGTGCGGAATGCAATCAGAGTCGAAGCCCTTGGTGGATGAGATCTAGACTTTTCACGTCGGAAGGTCTGGTCGAGCATTAGACTACACATCCAATAGATCAACTTGGAGTGGATCAGAGCCCCGCAAAAATGGAGTAGAGTTTTCTTATCCACGCCCCAATCCATGTGTGCCAGAACTTCCTGAATGCTCAGTGCTTTCTAACGAGCAATTTTGAGTGTTGGATGACATTTAAATGTCCCATCCAACACTCAGAATGTTCAGTTTTCGATTAAAGAAAAAGATGACATCCACACATTTTTTTTTTTTAAATACAGCTGGAATGGTGGATTTATCCAGACGAATTTCAGGATCGGGAAAGAATTGACGAAAATTGTGAAAATGGATATACTGTGTTTATGGTGCTTGAAAAGGTAAATCCGTTTTCCTCGGCCCACTGTCGAATCTTATCCACACAAAGTTGGAGTTGACGCTGAATGCTGGCATGGGACGCTCCAACTGCGTGGATTGCGAAGTCATCAACAGACAGAGAGGACTCGGGAATCCCGTTTGCTTAATTGACAATGTCGTTAATTTTGATACTGAACAGAGCCAAAGGAAGAATGCTCCCTTGAGGTACACACAACTCCTGCCCATGGGTGGTGCGTGGTGACAATACAGACTTGGAACTGGCGATCAGCGAGAAAGGTTTGAATGAATAAAGGCAGACAACCACGGAAATAAAGTTTATGGAGGTCTACAAGAATATCCGATTTCTAAGTGGTATCACACGCTTTTCCCAGATCACGAAATAAAGCAACCACATAATGTTTATTAATGAACGCGTTGTGGATGGTGGTATTCAGACGGACAAAATTATCAATGGTCGAGCGGTTCTTCCGGAACCTGCACTGGCCAAAAAGTCATTGGTTTCCAGCTTATAGATTAAATAGGGCTTGACCTTTTCCATCAGCTTGCAGAGGCAGCTTGTCAGTGCTATCAGACGATAGTCTGAAGGGTTGGTAAGGTCTTTTCCAGGCTTAGGAATCGGGAATGGTCATGAATTTTCACCACACACACTCCTCCCCAGAACAGCAAATTTGGACGTAGCCCAATTTTCTGGCACTTCAAGCACTGCATCGGAGAGGGAATGTCAATTGCACACATTGACAGAACCCACTTTGATGACTTAAGGCAATGCAATGAAGGGATACTTAACGTCAGAAAGAGGGTGTCGGTGGGCACTCTTTCTCTTCCTTTGCTAACTGTGACCCTACGAACGTTGAAAATACACCTCGCGATGCAAGTTCTGTTTTTATCTCAGTCTCTGAGACGCATCTAATATCTAAGCATCTAATGACTCCCTAGGACGTACTCAACTGTTCATGGGGAGTCAATCGGATCTCTCTACCATTTTATGACACTCAGCAGCTGTTCCGGCAAACCCTATGAGGGGAAGGCACTACAACCTATCAAGTAAGACAGTAAACCGATAAAAGAAGTCCATAGCTGTAAGAACAAGAACACTAAAACCTTTGAAAGGAAGACGCTATATCTGTAGTGCGAAAACTCTACAACTTTTAAGAAAGGGAAAACTTAACTGCCTAAAACGATTACACTAGCCACTTGCAAAGAACACTAAATCCTGTGAAAGAACACCAAAAGAAAGGATAGCAAATGCTATCATAGGAAGTCGAGAGTACTTGCACTATTTGAAAGGTGACCACCAGCTCCCTTAAAAGTAGGAAATAAAAACTGTCTTGTAATTTTGTCCTTGTTTTTGGCGGACTCGCTAAGAATTATTTGTGAAATCTGAAAGCTATGAATGGATTCACGTGCTGACTGATTACCATGTCTGCTTTTTCTGTGGAGAAAGGACACTCGGATCAGGAGTACCAGGTGCGCACTAGGAAACATCTCAGGAAGAGGATCAAAGACTTCAAGAGCTCTGCAGCCCGAACCAAAATGATCTGAAAGCATGCGTCCATGCTCCAGATCCCTTGATTCACAAGACCTGCTCCAGAGCTCGAGTCAGCCTTTCGTGCCTTTCCAGGACACATTCCCTCTGGTACTCTCCCTGTTTTGTATCCTTGTTCCCCAGAACTTTGACATCCGAAACTGTCTTATCGTCATGGCCATATGAAATATGCGTGTGAATTGTATAGCGCTTAGAGCTTGGTGTCTTTCTGTGGGAGGCACTATATAAGCATTCATAATAATGATGAAAATTGACACCGAATCCTAGAAAAGACTCTACGCCCAAGAGAAAAGCCATATAAATCTGTGAATGAAGGAGCCAATGACGCCAGGAAAGAATAAGACCTGCAAATGAAAGAAACACTATACCCAAAATAAAGATGACATTATGCTCTTTGTATGAAGGAGGGGGTGAACCTATTAAGAAAAAGATGAACCTGTGAAAGAAGAGACCCCGAATTCCTAGAAAAGAAAGAAAACAAAGAACAGAAAATGCCAAACCGTCTAAAAGGTATGGTAATGTTGCTTTTTAGCCCAGTCAGACATAAAGGGCCATGTCAGGGCTGTCACTGCGTTGATGACATCCACACAACCCTTTAAAAAACATCGAAAAAAAAAANCCCTCCGGGTACGCCAGTCTCCTCTGCCAGGTTCTCGATTAAACCATTAACCGTCGGTCTTTTTAAAATCTATGAATTTGGGGACCTTTAAACCTTAATGGCAGTTTCTTCGTCCTGTAACGCATTCCTTGGCAAACTGCCGCCCTGTTATGGTTCCCCGAACCGAGGATGCCCCCCGGTGACTCAAGCAACCCAAAGCAGTAGAGACAAAATTGGGGACCTTCCGACTTTCAAGAGAAATGTTTTAAAGAGTTTAAAAGGTGCAGGATGATGGAGGTATATGGTAACGTCCAGCCTACGAGCCTTACAGCATGAGAGAGCTGCATCTGCGAATCAGACAAAATCAGAAAAGTTATTGGATTTATAGCAAGCGATGCCTACCCCCTTCCAGCCGCCCCTTCCCCCCTGTCCCCCCCCCGATAGAACCAAAGCCGTTAGTTGGCTAATATTAGTAAACAGAACTATCGACCGGAACTATGCTTGGATAAGATTTGAAAAGGAACATTAAGCAAGTAGGCCTCACCAAAGCCATCCATTCGCGCGATTGAAACCATTAGTAAAAATTGTTCTGAAAGGACAGAAATGTGTACAGGATCGGCAAACGCATAGCAACCCTCATTGCCGCGCGCCGTGGCCAGATGGTTCGGGCACCGGCCCTGGGGCCCCACGTTCGTCTGGTGCGGGCCCGTCACGCCACCGCGTCGTGGCCCCCCCGTCCCCCCCCCCCTTTTTTTTCGCCCGGCCGCCCCGCCCCCCGCCCCACTCCTCCGCGCGGGGCCCCTGTTTGCCCAAAGGTGGCCGTTTCTTTTTTTGTTTTTTATGGCACGTTTTGGCGCCACGAACAGCACACCCAGCTTGTTTCTGATTTTTGTTGCTGAACCGCCGGGGTGTTTATTCAATTGCCACACCCCTGTGGCCGCTCTATCTGGGTCAACACTTAGAAGTCCACACAAGCTAGATCAAGACCATGCATTCTGCGCACTGGGCCCTGCATGTAGCCCACAAGCCCGCGTTATTTTTAGTCCAAACTGTAGGAATGGCAGCGCACAGGACTGTTTCGGGCGCCGTGGCGGGGACGGCGAGGAAGTGCGAGGATTTCTTCAAATGTACATAGAAATGAGGATCGTATAAACGCCAGTCACACAAGTCGAGTCACAAGACCGCAAGGTGGTTTCCCGGTCAGGAGAACAATCTGATGATTAGTAATTCAAGGATAGTTTAGTG
>JADBJO010008691.1:82500-92553 GCA_016801955.1 Conus betulinus
AACAGAATAATCTCAATGTTACCCTCATGATTATCATCTCTGATCATTACAAGGACATGTTTCAGCAAAATTCTGCGACCTGCTGTTCCTCGCTTGAACTGCGATTCCCTCTCTACGTACAGACCCTTAGTGGGGCGAGTGCTCCAGTCATAGGCATGGGCGATTTGATGGGGAGTTTGGCTGTACGACTGGAGCGGCATTCTGTAGAAGGGGTGTTCATGCAGACCTGCTTCGTAAATAGTTTGAGTTGGGTGGCGGCGGTGGGTGGGTGCGTGCGTGTGTCGCAAACGAGTGTCTGTGTGTGTGTGTGTGGGGTGTGTGTGGGTGTGTGTGTGTGTGGGGGGGGGTGTGTGTGTGTGTGTGTGCACGCGCAAATTCGAGAAGTGGCAAGCAAATTCGAGAAGTAGCAAGGGGGGGGGGGGGGGGGGGGGGGGGGGGGGGGGGGGGTGGGCGCAGAGAGGAAAGCATGTTACCGGGGTTCCCTAACAATTTTGTCACCCACTGTAAAAAGAAAAACCCGTTTTTGTAAAATACAGAATGCCGACACTCTCAGCGAAAAAAAAGAGACGATAATGGATCTGTAAAAATATTTCTTGCAGCGCTCTTGAAACTGATCGATTTCAACGTTACAAACTCATCCGCCCCTTATCAATTAATCCCTTTGAAACGTAACTGCTCTCAAACTATGTGAGCTTACCACTGAAGGCAATGTTGTACCTGGTGCAGTCTGGTTTGAAGCCCTGGACGATTCGTCTCCCGTCGCCGTCTCTCTGGCAGACCCATCAGATGAATACGGCTGTCCTTTTGGACGGAATGGGCGAGTTAATGGCTGTACGAACTGGAGCGGCGTCATGCTGTAGAAGAGGATGTTCATGCAGACCTGCTTCGTAAATATTGTGAGCGTGGGTGCGCCACCGTACCTGGATACCATCTCTCAGGTCAGCATGGCTGCTGGCATTCTTGTAGGGCATGCTGTGACTGTCTACTCCCACTTGCCCGTACTGGCTGATGGGCTATGGACAATCTTCAACTTCGGCCAATGTCCTGTTCAAGGACTGTGAATGGTGATTTGATCACTTCAAACAAAATGCAGGGCATTCCTGGCCTCATGCATCCCCTGGGGAAAGATTCTGTGAGAGTTTCTAGTACTGCCGCGATGAACACAGTGACAGTCTTAGTAATAACCAGACCTTAGATTTGCATGGCCTTGGTGAGGATGGGGCGATTGTCCTGGAAGGGACGTAGTACAATGGTCCTCAGGTAGACTGGTTCTTTTGCTGAAGAGTGATGACTAGTTAATAAAATCAGACGAAGGAGAAAAATCGCTCAACCGTGAGAATGAAGGCAAGTTCATCGTTGAACATAGTGCGTGGAATAACATCGCCGAGGCCTATGAAACCAACCACTAAAAACTGGGAAGAGTAATCTATATCCTGTGAATGAAGCATATGCCCTAAACAAAAAACAC
Source organism: Conus betulinus (assembly GCA_016801955.1). Lineage (NCBI taxonomy): Eukaryota > Metazoa > Mollusca > Gastropoda > Neogastropoda > Conidae > Conus > Conus betulinus. Next base: position 83,969 of record JADBJO010008691.1, read on the forward strand.
GGAAAATCAACGTTAGAAAAGAGGACTCTGTCATTCTGAAAGATTACATAACTATACGAGAGAGTTGGACATTGAAAACCAACTAAAGTGGAAGAAGAAAAAACATGACGAAAAGGACTGTAAACCTAACCTTATAAAGGAAAGATACTAAAAACGTACTTAAAGAGGGAAGGGGGAAAAACTATAAAATTGGAAACTATTTAAACCTAAAAAAGGACACTGTACGACATAGGAGGACCCTAAGCCTTGTGAAAGAGGAAATTAAATCCCAAGAAAACACCATATGAATGGGCACTGAACCTCCCGGAAAGATCACGCTAAACCCTACAAAAATATGAAGCTACACTGTAAGAAAAGCTTAACCAGTTGCCACGAAAGGGAGAAGACTAAGCCTTAGCGAAAAGAACAGTAAAGTCTGTGAACAGAGAAAACCAGGCCGTCCAGAAGGACAACACTCGCTACTTTAAAAAGGATCCCCAGCCCTATGAAAGAACATTAATCAAAAGCATATTTATGGCCAAGAAAGAAAAAAACACTAATACGATTTGAAAGACGACGCCTGAATGGTGCAAAAAAAGTGTCCCCATGTTGACGCTTCGGTGTATTAACAGGACACTCAGTTCTGTGTACATTTAAAGCGACACTCAGATCAGGAGGTACCAGGTGCGCACTAGGAAATATTTACTAGAAAAGCTCTATGGACTTCCTAAGAAAACACTTCTGCAGCTCAGTCCCATATGATCTGAGAACATGCGTCCATGTTCCAGATCCCTGAAATAGGAGACCTCTGCTATAGTGCGGAGTCAACCATTCATGCTCTTCCAGAAAATATTTTCCTCCAGTACCCCCCCGTTTTGTGTCCTTGTACCACGAACACCGACATAAGAAACCCGAGCAACTATATATAAAGTGTATGCGACGACCGACACTGAACGTAGTAGAAAGACACATAAAACACGGGGAGAGAGAAAACGCTAAATGTTGTGAACCAAGAAGACAAACCCTGACAAAGACGACACTAAGCCTATTTCATGAAGGAGGACAAAACTGAAAAAAGACAAACACACTGAAGGAATAAAAAAGGAATTGAAAACAATCCTCAGGAAATGAAGGGTGTCGGTGCGCGCGCCTTGATATTAGAACGGTGAAGGACAAAGAATAACAAAAAAGAGAAAAGGAAAATTGAAGTACAAGCGAATCACCGCGCCCGAGTCAACTATCCTATCCGGTAGTGCAAGGGTTGCATTCCTAGAGTTCACATTTCTGGTCTCCGTTTTCCCACTGCCGTTTGGGGCAGGAGCTCGTTGAACCCGATGGGCTGTAAGGCCCCAACATTTCCAACCAGTGACTTCTTGTGCAAAATCTCCAACCCCCCCGGTCAGAGAGACCCCCCCCCGTTCCCCTAACCCACTCCCCCCCCCCCCCCCCCCCCCCCCCCCCCCCCCCGCCCCCCCCCTCCTCCCCGTTCCCCTTGATACAAACTTTATTTTTTTACCATGTGTGGCCCATGCTCACCATCTCTACACTGTGAAACACCAAAACGACTTAGAAGTGTTGACGAGACCCCGATGCCCGGCCCCCCGAGAGTGCCCCCCCCCCCCAAGGGGCCGGATGGTGTTTGTGGGGAAATTGAGCGAAGTGTGTGTGTGTGTGGTGTGTGTTGTGGGGGGGTGACGTGCTGTGTTGCCCCCCCCCCGCCCCGTGGTGCTTAATATCCCAATCTAAATTAGGAAGTGTATACCCCCCCCCCCCCTGGACCCCAGGAGTCTTGTTATCTATTTTGTTGAGTTCTATAGTCCCCGGTTCCCCCCCCCCCCACCAGAGGTGCCCCCCCCCCCGCAGACCCCCCTTCCCCCCATGGTTTTGGTTTTAGCCATAATCTTCCATCCCGCCCCACTTCATCTCTCACCTACAATGAAAATCTAGTAGTTTCTGCAACTGTTGGCTGAATTCCATTATCAGAATTTCCCAACAAACTATCTTCCCCCCTTTCTGTTGTTCCTATTGTTTCCAGGAATGTGTTTGCGTTTGAGAGTCCCCCCCCCCCCCCCCCCACCCCCCCCCCCCCCAGAGTATGAATCTGTGTCGGTTTTATTTTAAAATAAAAAAAAAAAAGGCATAAGAAAAAAAGAAAAAAGAAAAGAAAAAGAAAATAAGAAAACATTTTCCTCAGCATTTTACTGGAGAACCGACAGCCGAGTTTCCCTGTAAGAGCTTTAATCAGGAAAGTCTCGTTTTTAGGATTTCCCGTTTAGGGGTGAAAAAAAAAAAAAAAAAAAAAAAAAAAAAAGGTATTTTTTTAAGGTACGGAGAGGTGGTGATGTGCGGAGAATGTGGGAGAGCATTGGAGGGATGAAGAAAATGCTGGAGGAGGAGAGTGGAGAGTTAGAATGAAGAAAGGGATGATTGAAGGAAGGGAGGGGAGTTGATGTAGGAAAATCAGTTGGGGAGGGAGAGTTTGGAGAAGTTGGAGGGGCGAAATGAAGAACTGGGCAGGGAGAGTTGGAGATCCACTCAACTAGCATTTGACTTGTAATGTTTGTGCCTTCTGTCCCTTTATACCACTTATTTTTTTGTACCATCGGTACTCTACAAGCTCTACACTTTGTAAACAAAACGAGTAGAGTGTGCACTTGAGTCTGCAGAGGAGGGTGGTGTTGTGGGAATTGACTACGAAGTGTGTGTGTGTGTTTGTGGGTGTGTGGTGTGTGTGTTGTGCCGTGGGTGCTTATATTACATGCCTTGCAATTTAATTAGGAAGTCACAGTTATAACGCTCTCTCTTTCAGACAGTGTTTAGCACCCCCCCTTCGCCTGGTTTAGCATAGATCATTCCATCACGCGACGCCTCACTTCATCTCTCACACTACATATACAATCAGTTTTCCTTCTAGCACTGTTGTGTGCGGGATTCCAGCGGGCAAATTCACCAACAACTGGTTCCCCTTTTCTTCTGTGTTCCTATGCAGTTCCCAGGAATTTGTTCTTGGTCTGAGATCAGTTACATATCTGTTCGGGTTAAAAAAGGGCAAGAACATTTCCCACATCTAGTTACTGGATACAACGTAGGGAGTGGGCACAATTGGATTTCTCTTTGTAAGGCTTGATTAATTCAGATGTCTTTAGGTGTGGAAAAGGTAGATGTACGTTTTGGTTGCTGTGGAGCATGCTAGGATCTAAGGTCTCGGTGAGCGCGAGAATTTGGATGAGGGTGTCCACTCGGACCAGAGGGCATACGAAAGGGAGATATGGTGGGGGGGGGGGCTAACAAGAATCCTTGGGGAAAAACAGAAAGCAAACATAGGGGTCTCCTGAATCCAACAAACCTAATTCGTACACACGGGGAGAGTATGAGATATCTGGTACTCTGCCTTGCAATTCACACCACGCTTAAATACCAGCTTACCTCTGCATGGCAAAGCCGAAAGAATTCCTTACAGCAGTCGCTCATGTCTTTTATAGCACTTGGGTGGTGTCCACATATCACCAACACGCGACGTGCATGTTTGCTTGGTGAGGATGCGATTGTGCTGGACACGTGCACAATTGTTCTCCTCTGTCAGGCTAATTCTGATTCTCGAAGAGGTTCCTGGTCAGGCTAGTTCGAAAATTCATCAGAGAGAGTGTTCCGCTGGCGGCTATATCAATTCTGATTAAAGAGAGGTTCTCTGTCTTACTAAATTCTATATTCTCGGCATTCATGGTTCGCTGCTAGTCTAAGTCTAACTTAACCTCCGGAGAGTGAAGACCCAACTCTTCAGGCTCTTCCGAAAGTTAAAATCCGCCTAACCTGAGAAAGAAGAAAGTTAATCAACAACAGAAGGCACCAAGCTCTTTTTGGTTCATACACGCGGGAAATTAAAGAGGGATAATAAAGCCAGTGAAGGCATTCGTCTCAATAAAAAAATCTTAAATCACCTGTTCGCCTAGAAGACACAACGTTAAAACACTCCTTGACAATTTTACACTGCCCGCCCAGGAAAAGCTTCGCCTCCAACACTATTCGAAGATTCCTACGCTAAATTATGCAACGGTGGCATGCTAAACCTTGTGAGGGAACGAATAAAAACCGAATGACACTGAGACTCCGCAGTATAAGCTCTATCGTGGCACCTTTAACTGCGAGTACTCCCCTCTACAATAACGGCAACTACACTCAAAAAGACGCTCAGTGTCTTCTTCTGCGGTTAAAACAACGCCCAAAACCCATTAAGAGGAAGCAGTGCCTCATCGTGCTCGATGATGATGGCATTCTTGTCCTACCTTGAGACAATGGTCTTTCACCGTGCTCTCAGTCAGTTATTGCGTTTGCAGCGCCTGCTGTGCTGTGCCGTTGTGGCCGAGGAGCCCGATCCTCGAGCTGGCTGCCTCTGTGGGCAGCTGCGGGTGGTGGTGGTTGAAGTCTGGGCCCATGAAGGTCCGTATTGGTTTTCTTTGCCACACTCGATTCTATGCCTCCCGTTTCTGATGGCTGGTCTTCTCCCGTTCTTCCCTCTGCGCTCGCTCTTCTCCTCCTGCTCTGCTGTTTGATTGCCCAGACTTGATGGGGAGCGTGCCAGCTGGGACCCGATCTGAAGCTGCCGTCTCCAGGTATGCGGGTCGAGGTTGCCTGCCATCAGGCCGCGCTTTGCCTGCATCTTTGCAGCGAAGGGCGGGGCTCTTGTAAGTCAAATGGCGAACATGCTAAGCATCCCTAGGCCTGGCCAGACCGTCGTCTTAGTTGGTTAGTGATGCGGTCCCTCCTGCCAAGTAATGCCCAGGAGTCTTGAGGAGTTTTAGGCAGGCGCAGGTGTTCAGTCTGCGGTCTTGTCGAGAGTACAGGTCTTCGCTTCCGCACAGAAGATGCTCAGCACGCAGGCCTTTTTGGTACAACTTTCATCTTGGTGTTCGGCGTTAGCATGGCGTTTTTTCCCAGACTCTCTTTGCTAGACTGGCCATCGCTGTTGCTATGCTTTGCTAATCCGCATGCTCAGCTCGGCGTCCCGAGAGAGGCTGATGGAAGATAGTTGAGCCCAGTTAAAACCGTCGACCACTCCGAGGGTGTTATCGCTGGTGGAGATGCGGGTGTGCTGCTGACGTCTTGACCCATGTTTGTTTTCTTAAAGCCGTTTTCTAAAAGCTGACAGAGAGCCGGTGCAGGCATCAGCAAAGCTGGTGATGAGCAGTTGTAGCGCTTCCTCGGTGTGGGCAGTGAGGGCGGTGTCGTCTGTGAAAAAGCATCTCTCCTGATGAGGACTTTCGGCACCTCCGTCTTAAATCGGAGGCGTGCCAAGTTTGAAGAGGCTTCCGTCACTCCTAGTGTGGAGGAAGATGCCGTCATCAGACTGTCGGAAGGCGCATTGCTGCAGCAGGGTTAAGAAGACGCCGAAGAGCGTCGGAGCGAGCACCCTTGTTTAACACCGCTTTTGATTGGGAAGCGGTCCGAAGATGAACCATCGTAGTGGACAGTGCCATTCATGTTGTCATGGAAGGACGTGATCATCTTCAGAAGCCTGGGGTAACCATTCAATCTGATGTAGTTGGGCAAGATCGATGAAGGCGATGAACAAGGGTCGTCTCTGCTCGCGCCACGTCTTTTGCAGCTGCCTCAGGGAGAATATCATGTCGATCGTCGACCCTCTCAGCCTTTGGGTACACTCGTTCGGCGAGTAGCTGCAGCCTGTTGAGGACGACGCGGGCGAAGGCTTTACCAACAATGCTGAAGAGGGATATTCTGCGATGGTGCAGACGCTGCGATTCCCTCTGTTCATGTATAGCGTGAAGATTTTTGCATCGCGCATGTCCCGGGACACTGTTGTTTGTTTCCAGCACACTGCAGCAGAAGCTCATGGAGGCGACTTCAGAAGTGAACTCTCCTTGCCGGCGTTGATGACTTCTGGTGGAATGCCGTTGCTACCCGAACCTTTACCACAGATTAGCGAGATAGTGGCCTTGCCGAGTTCTTCAATGATGGGCGGGGCATTGAGCTCCTCCATGGCAGTTTGCTGCAGTCGGTGATGACACATCCGACGTAGATTTTAGAGAAGTGATCTTGATTCACTAGGGCCGAGCTTTTTCTTCATGCCTTCGCACATGGGGCGGATGTTGCCGTTGCCGCGTCGTGTTGATCTGGATGCCCTGGCACAGGTTCAGCCAGTGCTCACTAGCACATTTATGGGCGATCCGCCAGGCCTTGTTGCAAGCTTTTCGGAGTGCGGCCAGCGTCCTCTTTGGGGCTCTATCGTATGATCTAGGATTGCGACTCGTTTAGCAGCATTGGCAAGCTCCATCTTCACGATTCCTGCTTCGAACAAGTCTTCATTCTTCCTCACTCTCTTTCCATAGGTGTCCAAGGCAGATTGGTAGGTGGCATTGGGATGTGGCTCCACCATGATGAAGCACAGTCTGTTGGGCAGTCCTCATAGGCCTTGTCAATGGTTCTGGCGTTCGCGCAGTTCGAGCACTGACGTTGTGGCTGTGTTGATTCTAAGACGTCCCTTCTGCTTGGAGCTTATCACACCAAGTCCTGTAAAAGATGACACCAAACCATATGAATGAATACTAAATCCGAGGGAAAGCAGACACTAGATCCTTCAGAAACTTTCACTAACCCCTGGAAAAAAGGACGTCAAACTCTATGTAAGGAGGACACTAAACCCTATGAAAACAAGACACCACAACGAAAGGAAAGAGAATGCTAACGCCTGTGGAATGACAAAAAAATCATATGAAAAAAAGACACTAATCCATCAAAAACAATCACAAAGGAACGTTTAAACTAGATGATGCTGAATCCTATGAACGGAGAACAATGCTTACTATTTGATGGACGGACAACAACCCATGAAAGATAATAATACCTAGGGAAGAAACCATGTGGTGACTCGTGATTATCAAGTCGGACTATCTGTGGATTTATGGATACTCAGATCAGGAGGCACCAGGTGCGCACTAGGAAACATTTCGGGAGGACAAAAAAAAATCCCTCAGCATTGCAGCCAAACCCAGTTTATCTGAAAACACGCGTCCATGTTCCAGATCGCTGAATCATGTAACATGCTGCAAACTTTGAGTCGATCTTTCACGCCCTTCCAGAAAACATTCCCTCTGGTACCCTGTGTGATGTATCCTTGTTCCACAGAAGACCGACAAAGAAGAACCAGAGCACACATGCTGGTCATATGAAAGAAAGACACTGTAGGAAGGGCAATTCTAAACCTCGAGAAATAAGACAAGACACTCGTGAATGAGGGGACACTAACCTTGAGAAAGCACATACAAAACCTGTCAAATAAAGAAAATGCTGAACACTAAGAAAGAAGGGGACACTAATTTATGTAAAGTAAGTGACTGAATAGGACACGGACTCCTTGGGGGAGGGGGGGGGGGGGCGATTAAACCATAAAAAGACGTCAACCCCCTCCAAAGCAGCAGGAGCTAGGAACGCCGCTTTGGACCATACGCTGGTGAAGCTTGTGATCCGCTGAATTCACGTGTGTCCTGGTCACCCTCTCCGCAGCCAGTGAAGCAGGAGTTCTGGCTCCTGTTGACAGATACGTTGGTATTTCTTTTTTAACGCTCGACTTTCTGTGTAAATAAATCATCTCTACTTAGGCAAAATTGTTCAGACTTAGTAGTTGTTTTATCTTTTTTTTCTGGCCATAAGACAGTACTTTGGTTAACAAGATGTATCATGTAAACATTAAAGTCTCCCATATCAAAGCGTACACGTTTTCCATTTTAAACACCATAAGAAAAAGGGTCGCTCAACAAACTCAGTATGGAGCTGCAAAAGATCATCTGTATTATCACAAGCAAACAACGTAAAATTATGAGACCTTTCGTGCTCTGCCTGAAGTCTTAGTCTCTTATGTGTTGAGTTTTGACCTGAAGATGTCGGTGTCGGCAAGAGCATGGGAACTTGTAGCACTGTGACTGTCATGACAATCTCCAAGGCAGAATGCTCGTGCACATTTGCTCCATCACAAATGTGTGTGTGTGTGTGTGTGTGTGTGTGTGTGTGTGTGTGTGTGTGTGTGTGTGTGTGTGTGTGCGCGCGCAAAGGGGGAAAGAGAGAGAAAGTGTGTGCGCATGTGAGTGTATGAGACAGACAGAAACAGAGTGAGACCTAGAAAGTGTATGTGCGCATGTGAGTGAGAGAGAGAGAGAAAGAGTCACATGCAGATGTGCGTGCAAGTGTGTGTTCATGTGTTTTACTGGAGGAGGGAGCAGACACGGGAAGGTGGTGGTGAGGATAGCATAGCATCACTGTCCATTACAACTTCTGTCACCCTCTTTACCAACATTTAAGGTTCATTTGGTGAAATACAGGGTGGCAGTAGCCTGTATAGAAAAAAAGAGCAAAACAAGTGCTGATGGTCGATCAATATTCCCATTCTATTCACCCACTCGTTCCTGTACAGCATTTTTCTGCCGTGTTCTTCACACTGATGTGATCTCGACGGTGGAAATTAAAAAAAAAAAAAAAAAAAAAAAAAAAAAACATTTCCTCTTCTTTTCATTTGATCCTTACGATAATGTAACTGTTCTAGAATAAGCTGACTTTTCACCTCTTGAAATGGTGTTACCTTGTCATCTCTGCTGTGT
>JADBJO010008692.1:5000-22500 GCA_016801955.1 Conus betulinus
CTCTGTTTTCTTGAATAACCACAAGTGTCATTCACACACACACACACACACACACACACACACACACACACACACACACACACTCCACCTTTTTATTATACCAAATTCCAACGAGCGTGCGCGCGCGCACTCGCGCCCGCACACACACACACACACACACACACACACACACACACACACACACACACACACACACACACACACACACACACTCACACACGCGCGCACACATACACACGCACGCATGCATGCACGTGTGCATGCATACACGCGTGCGCACCCACGAAAACACACACACACACACACACACACACACACACACTCACACACCCGCGCACACATACACACGCACGCATGCATGCACGTGTGCATGCATACACGCGTGCGCACACCACGAAAACACACACACACACACACACCACACACACACACACACACACACACACACACACACACACACACACACACACACACACACACACACACACACACCACACACACACACACGCTCTCTCTCTCTCTCTCTCTCTCTCTCTCTCTCTCTCTCTCTCTCTCTCTCTCTCTCTCTCTCTCTCTCGGGGTGCGCAACAAGATGGCGGAAAGAGAGCAAGGTATGATGTGAGCTCTTGAACGAAATCTGGGTTTCTACTTGTAAAAGGGTCTGAGCAGTTTTTCTAGTAAACGAAAGTAGACGGCAAATATTAGTTAAAGCGATTTAGGACAAGAATGGTGGAACTGGCCGAGTGGAGAGCCAGGATAGGCCTTTTCGGTGGATCAACTAAACTGAGAGATTCTGTTGGGATGCATCGGACTGTGTTACTTTGCGCTGATGATAAGATGTGCACTGGAGATGACTACTGTCGCGTTTGGCCGGTACACAGTTGGCGCCGATTATCAGAAAACAGTCCCCTCTGGTACTTCGGTTGGTCTTCGAAACGAAAACGAAAACACGCACGATATGATGACGTCATGGATTGACATAAACAACATACTGTTACGCTGGTTAACGACAATACAAGTGTACGAAGGGGGGGGCAGACCGAGAGCGATTATGTATGTGTTGGGGACAATCCTGTTGATGGTGAACCTCTCTTATCTACAGAAAAGATTACTGCTGAGCAACGATGTAGAACGGAATCCCGGACCGAATTCTAGCCCGAATAGCAGCAACATCAACGAGAAGATAGAAGAAGAAGAGGCTCAGAAGATACAACGCAACCTAGAACCCAAATTCAATAATTTGGAATCACAAATGGCACAGATACTCGCATTTATCAGAAACCTCACCGACACTCAGAAAGCGCTCTCCAATTCATTCAGCACCCAGACAGACACGATAAAAAGAATGGATAAAAAACAAACACAAATGGCTGACACACACTTACTCAACTACACAAAGAACTGGCAGAAACTAAATTAAAACACACAGAGAAATATGGTAGCAGTAGAGCAGTTAGGAAGAAAACTGGAGCACACCTGGGATAAACTGGATAGCATCGACGACGATGAATTGGATAGGCTAGAAAGTTTTTCCAGGAGGAACAATGTGAAGCTATTTGGTATAAAGGAAACCATAGGTGAGGACTGTGAAAAATTAGTGAAAGAGCTACTGCAAACATATATGCCGGACGAGGAATGGGCTGAAGATGTTGTAGAGAGGGCCCATAGACTGGGAAGACACAATACAGCAAGCCACAATCCGCGGCCCATAATAGTAAAACTGTTGAGATGGAAAGATGCAATTAGGATAATGCAGAACACTGAAGCAAGAGAGAGGATGAGAGAAAATGGAATTAGGGTGCCCAAGACAGAACAAGGAGGCAGGCAGCTGCCTTGAAAAGTCTGAGAGAAGAAGGCAAAACAGGGTATATTTACAGGGGAAAGGTGCACACATCAAAGGACAATCCAGAACAGCGTTTGTGCCATATGGAGCTTTCGGACCACAGCAGGGAAGACAGGAGGGGGAGAGCACACTTCCAGGAATCACCAAGGGTTGGAGAGAGGAACGAGGACGAGGTGGAACCAGACCGAGAGACAGGCCGATGGGTGGGGGGGAATGAAGAAAAGGAGACCAGAGACTGGGACAATGAGTGGAGAAGGGAGAGAGAGAGGATGAGAGAGGGATGGCGCGGGGAGAGAGGTGGAGAGTGAGAGGAAAGGATGGGTGAGAGAGACAGACAGAGTGTAAGAGAGAGAGCAAAGGAGATGGAGGGAAGAATGGAAAGAGAAAGACAGGAAAGAGAGAGCGTGAGAGAGCGGAACTGTAAGGGAATGGATGGAGAGAATGAGGAATCTGTTAGAAAGAAGGCTGGAGGAGAAAGAAGAAACTCTGGAGGTGAAGAGGAAAGTGGAAGTGAGTCTGACATGACATGCTGTTGGTTTGGAATGAAATTGTTACGGAATTGGGAGGGTCTCTTTCAGATGAAGAGCAGGAGTTGGAAGATGAAACACAGATGAAGAAAGGAGGGAAAGGAAGAACGGAAGGAAAAGAGATGGTCAGTAGGGATGAAAGAGAGAACGGGTCAGACAAAGAAAGGGTGACAGTATATGAGTGATGAACAGAAGAATGAAAAAAAGGATGATAGGCCAAAAGAGGGGGACAAAGACAAAATGAAAACACGCACAGCAAGCAAAACACACATTAAGATCCCACACAAGCAGCAGCACAAAGTTGGCCAATAAACAAGTACAGAACACCCAAGCTAATACACACAGGAAGGACAAAAAAAGACAAAAAATGAGGGGAAGGCCAAGGCCATTCACAAATTATTCAAGGTCATAATGAAGTAGAGGATAAAAATAAGAAAATTTTCCTCATGTGTTGGAATGTTGAAGGTTTGCTGGAGAAACTGTCAGATCCTGATTTTTTGAATTCATAACTGCCTTTGACATCTGTTGTTTATCTGAGACATTCACTCTAAAACATTTTGATTTTGAAACAAAGTTTGCAGGAATTTTTACATCTTCATTGTCCTGCCAGAAAATATACTAGAATGGGCAGACCTTCTGGCGGAGTGATAATGCTGATCAAGAAGGAGCTATCCGGGTACGTTCAGTTGATCAATACTAATATAGAAAATGTATTATGTGTGAAGCTACAAAAAAAAACCTGTTACAAGGCGATAAAGATGTACTTTTTCTTGGTGTGTATGTACATCCGGTTGACAGTCGTTTTTATGCAGACAAGGATTATGATTGTACCATAGAAATGATAGAACAATACATTTGTACACAAATTGAGCAAGGGAATGAATATTCATATATTATAGGAGGAGATTTAAATGCTCGTATTGGGGAATGGGGACTACATATTGCGGATGAAAATGATATATTTGATAGAGAACAGAATGTGTGTGCACGTAAGTCAAAGGATAATATCATCATGGATGGATTCGGAAAAAGGCTTATCGAACTTTGTGCAAGTTTTAATTTAACTCCCCTGAATGGCTTAAATATGAAAAACTTTGACAGTGCATTCACATTCTTCTCGGAAAGGGGAAATAGTGCTATAGATTTCTATGTATGCTCCATAGAATTAATTGAAAAATGTTGACAGCTGTTTAGTGGATGAAAGAATCGAGTCTCACCATATGCCAATTAGAATGGAGCTTCTGAGCACAGTACAGGATACCCAGAATGATAAACAAAAGAGAACATTTACTAAGAAAATCAAATGGGGACCAGTCAAAGCACAAGTCTACATAAATTTCATGGAATCAGTAAGAGCACAAGCAATATTAGAAAATTAAGGAGGAAATTGATCAAGATATAGATAAAAGTATAGATAAATTCAATCAATACTAAAGAATGCTGGGAGAATGTATGAGTAAAACAACTAGTTCAGGAGGGGACTATAAATTTACAAATGGATGGTATGATAAAGTATGCAAGATGGAAAAGAAAAAAAAAAAGACAAGCGCTGTGTATACTTAACTTAATAGATAAAAATAAAAACCCTATTAAATATGAAGAAAAAATGGTAGCATATAATAGTAAACGAACTTCCTATCAAAAAATGATCAGAGGAAAGAAAAAACAATACAGGGAACAGATATATGATACACTTATGCAAAATCAGAAGGATAGCCAGAAATTCTGGAGTAGTAAAAAAAAAAACATTAGAAGAAAGAAAAATAAATTACCAGTTATTACATCTGAACAAATGGAAAAACATTTTGAAAAAGTATATTGCATCCCCAAATAACAGAAAGGCAAGGAGATATATGAAAGAGAACAGCAAGTGAATATTGAAGAGATTCTAGTACAACAGCTAGATGAAGAAAAATAACAGAACAGGAAGTAGGATTAGCAATAAACAAACTGAAAACAGGAAAATCCCCAGGAATAGATGAAATCCCCCCAGAATTTTAAAAACAATAGCTAGCAAAATAATACCATATCTAACTAAGTTATTCAATAAACTGTTCCAAGAAAGTTATTTCCCCTTAGAATGGTCATGTGCAGTAATTGTACCACTCCACAAGAAAGGTGATAAGCAAAACCCAGGAAATTATAGAGGGATTTCACTGTATGCATTACAAGTAAAATTTTTACAGCAATAATCAACAAAAGACTTTACAACTGGGCAGAAGATGAGAAAAATTAGCAAGGAACAAGCAGGATTTAGAAGGGGATATTCGACAATAGACCACATTTTCACATTAACAACTATGATATCAAATTGCCTCTATGGCAGACGTAGAAGTAAATTTTATGTAGCATTCATAGATTATCAGAAAGCATTTGATACTGTAAATAGAGATAAATTATGGGAGATCTACAGAAACATAAAGTATCTACAAAAATGCTCAACATGTTAAAAGGCATATACAAAACAGTACAAGCTTGTGTTAGATTTGGAACTGAACTAACAGAGTTTTTCGAATGCCCAGCAGGAGTAAAACAAGGTTGTTTGTTGTCCCCCTTGATCTTTTCTCTATTAATAACAGAAGTGGCGGACAATGTCACAAGAAAAGGCAGACATGGTTATCAATTTCTACCAGGCGCAGAAGAGATTTTCACATTGCTTTTTGCAGATGACATAGCCCTGATATCATTAACACCAGCGGGCTTACAAAATCAATTGAAGAATCTACAACAAGCCTCGGATTCTATAGGTTTAACAGTAAATCTACAAAAAAAAACAAAAATAATGGTTTTTAGGAAAGGGGGCTATATTTGGGCAAAAAGGAGAAATGGTACTACAAAGACCAAGAAATAGAAGTTGTAAACAGTTATAAGTACCTAGGTTTCACCCTGACAACTAAACTCTCTCAGTAGACATTTCACTTTCTGAATATGCTGGTAGGGCGAAAGTAAAATTATGGAAATAATGAAAACTATGTACAGTTTAGGACATTTAGATATGGCTATTTATTTTAAACTGTTTGACACTCAAGTTAAACCCTTACTCTTATACGCAGCAGAAGCATGGGGTCTAACTAGATATAAAGCAATAGAAAATATACACTTGTTCGCTTGTAAAAAATATATGGGTGTGGGCAAGAAAACCCCAAATAATCTAATATATGGGAGAGTGGGTAGATATCCTGTATGCATAGACAGCACAATAAGGGCGATTAGGTATTGGTTTAAAATTATAAAAATGGAACCAAACAGACTCCCCAAACAAGCATATGAAAGAGAAAAAGACCGAAATAAAAAAAACCCCCAAAATTGGCATTAGAATTAAAAACTGTTTAGACATATACGGCTTTTCAGAAGTGTGGCTAAATGAAGGGGTAGGAGATGAGAACAGATTTATTTTCAGTATTAAAACAAAGAATGGTAGATTGCCACAAGCAGAACTGGGCATGATAAAATAGAAAATAGCGAACGTTTTAACACTTACCGCTCTTTCAAATTTGTACACCATACTGAAAAGTATTTTTTTTACGACATCACAATAGCGAAATTTAGAAAAGCACTAACCAGACTACGTTTAGGGGGTAAACGAATTACACACAAACAAAAAGTTTACAGACAAGGATGCAATTACAACATGTCCTTTTTGTCCAACAGAAGAAACCGAATTACACTTTTTTAAGATATGCCCATGTTACAGACAATTAAGGGAAAAATATATTTATAAACATTACAGAAATAAGGATACAATTACACTAAGAAACCTATTACAAAATGAAAAATATGGAAATGATACGTGACCTAGCAATGTATACGTTTTATGCATTAAAATACAGAGAAACACAAATATAAGACAAAGAAATGAGACTTGGTTTTGCTTCTGTGGGCTCTGAATTTAAGCTGTATATGTCTATGGGTATGTGTATATGTATGTATGATTATGTGAATGTTTATGTATAAACATATGAATCTATATGCATAATAAATGAACATGGATGTGTGGTTATAATATAATATAGAGAAGGCTGAATCATGGATTTAACTCGTAAGGTGTTTCTCAGAATGGAAAGTATATGAATACCTGAATGAGTATGAGATTGCAATTTGTGTGATGATATGAACAGCTTTACGAAAGAGATGTTATATGAACACAAATAAGATCATGCAAATGTATACTCAGATGTGAAGTACGACAAGGACTATGTACATATGCATGATGGAAAGATAACTATAAAAAAGTGAATACAAGGGGTGTAATACGAGAGAATGTGAATGTAATATAATATGAAAGAATGGAATTATGGAAATGAATATGTGTTGAGGAAAATATGTGTAATGAATGAATATGAATATGCTTGGAAATGTATAATTATGGATGGAAATGAGGGAGAAGGAGGCTATTATAAATGGATGATGGAGTAGGAATACTTACAAGAACATGAACAAGATTGTAAAATGTACTTATATCTATAGATGTATGTGTGCATGTGTATGTGTGTGTATGTATGTGTGTATAGGTGTGTATCATGTGTATGCATATGTGTGTGTATGTATGTGTCTGTATATATGTGTATGTGTGTATATATATGTATGTGTGTATATGTATGTGTATATGTATGTATATGTGTATGTATGTATGTATGTATATGTATATGTGTGTATGTATGTGTGTATGTGTGTATGTATGTGTGTGTGTATATATATATATATATATATATATATATATATATATATATATATATATATATATATATATATATATATATATATATGTGTGTGTGTGTGTGTGTGTGTGTATGTATGTATATATATATATATGTGTGTATGTGTATATATATATGTGTGTGATGTGTGTGTGTGTGTGTGTGTGTGTGTGTGTGTGTGTGTGTGTGTGTGTGTGTGAGGATGAGTTGATTGACATGGATTGAGCTGATTGGATCAGGAAGTAGTAGAACTGAATTGAATGTATAACTAATAATATGTAATTATGCAAGAGTACAGACAATTAAGGTAGTTATGAGGGAATATGTGTAATTATAATCTGAATTGATATAATTCAAGAATGCATGACCAAGTTAAAAGGAGCATGAGAGAGAGAGGGGGGGGGGGAAGGGGGTTATGGAGGAAGCAACTACAGAGAACAAAAACGTGGCCACCATGGGGGGGGGGGGGGGGGGGGGGGGGAGTCTAGGAATATGAATGGTTTAAGTTAAATGAGTATGGAAAATGTGCATAATAATAGAGAACCAATTGTATAAAAATGCATGTATGAAAGGGGAAGCTTAAATCAATAATGAAATCTGTGTATACATACACATGCAAAACTACGAAATAAATACAAAGGGAAACATAGACAATTAATAATTGACCATGAAGTGATGAAGTATGTAAATAAGATAAACCAGGAAACGAAAAGTAGGACAATAACTTGATCAGCTCAGTTTCAAGCAACCAGCAAGCAGCACACTTCGCCTAAGTAGGTCAACATGCAAATCAGCACGAAGCGGCGGTCCGCGCTGACGCTCGCACACCGCGCCGGTCTCCCTCTGTCCGTCTCTTTCGGCCGTTCTCTCTCGCTCTCTGCTTAGGGGGGGGGGGGGGGGGGGGTCGAGCGAGAGGCGGATGGGGGGAGGGGGGGGGGGGGGGGGGGGGGGAGGGGGGGGGGGGCGGGGGGGGGGGGGGGGGGGGGGGGGGGGGGGGGGGGGGGGGGGGGGAGGGGTGGAGAGTGGGTGGAGAGAGAGTGGGTGCTGAAAGTTGCCTGCTGAATATTGGCTGGATCGTCTGCTAAGAAATAGTTGGCTATGAGAGTATGGATTTGAACTTTCTTTGAATAACGATAGCCATTATATGCATTTTTATTATTTTCCGACGGTTGCTTTGAATTATTAAAGTTTTGAATTCTAGGGTTCCGACCATTAAGAGACTCCTCTGGTCAACGGACAACCAAAAACAAATGTGTGCGAGTCAAGTGTCAACAAGACCCACGCCAGGCGCATGGCTGAAAAGAAATAGGAAAAAAACTACAATTAAAGTTAAAATAACTGAAGGAATGTACCAACCTGATACATGGTAAGTGACAAGGTTATAGTAATTCATCCAGGGAGCAGCTAAATCCAACGAATATAGTCAATACAAGTCCAACACCACATGAACATGACCACAGAAGAACACACACGGACGGAGTGTCAAAGGTTATCATGGCAGCTATTGTGATAGACCCAAGATTCGGGGTTTACCTTTGCGTTGAAGAGGGCGATAGGCTATTTTGCGCATGCGTAAATGAAGTAAACAAAAGATGCTTAAAATAGTACGGCTTTCCGGAGAATTATACCACGTAGGGAAGAAAGGCCTAAACTGTATATGTGAACGATATTACGATGAGGGAAATGGAATAGAAAACAGGTTTTGTATGCTAGCATCAACAGTATTAATATTATGAGTTTTAAAAACAATAATATTTATACCTACCTACTTTACGCTCATAAGGAAAAACCTACTAAGAAGTACTATAATGTATAATTAAGATAGAATGCTGCATGTACATACTGTCATGGAAGAATGTTTGGTTGCAGTCATGGTAAATTTTGTTCTAATTATATATAAAATTGATTGACTTTTTGTTGCGTACTCATGTGAATAGGCTGCATATGTGCAACATGCCGAGAACACCCTACAGAAGAAAGCGCAATAAAGGCAGCAGTACACCGTTGGTATACTGTATGGGTTGCTACGCGTGAGAGCATATCGCCACCATCATAGTTACACATTAATTGATATGGCGACAGAATGTTATGGCATACATATTTTACATCTGAAAAAGGTGCCGACGCGGAGACATTGTAAGCAGACTCATGTACTTCAGAAACCTGCCGTCTCAAGAAACTAACCCTGATAAAAGTGTTTCAGGAGTATTATGCTAGATTCATTATTTTCATCAGATTTGGGTACAACGATAAACAAGGAAATGCAACCAAAAAAGCCGCGTTTTAGTAACAACAGCAACAGCAATATATATATATATATATATATATATATATATATATATATATATATATAGAGAGAGAGAGAGAGAGAGAGAGAGAGAGAGAGAGAGAGAGAGAGAGAGAGAGATTGCTGTTTTGCTGTTGTGTTTCTGAAAACGCGGCTTTCCCCCACTACTTAATTGTTCAGCATTATATCTATCTATCTATCTATCTATCTATCTATCTATCTATCTGTCCATGTAAGCATCCTCACATATAGCAAGCTTTCATCATGGGTGAAAAACAGAGAGAAAAACACGCACGCACGCGCACACACACACGCACGCACGCACGCGCGCGCGCGCGCGCACCCATATTTGCTTGCATTCAAGCATCCACACGCGGACACACACACACACACACACACACACACACACACTCTCTCTCTCTCTCTCTCTCTCTCTCTCTCTCTCTCTCTCTCTCTCTCTCTCTCTCACACACACAACACACACACACACACACACACACACACACACACACACACACACACAAATAGATACAGACAGGTGTAATATTGATTCTGTGTAAACTACCTCAATTATAACAAGCTTTCAATACGTGTGAAAAAAACAAAAACAACAAACAAAAAAGCAGCTGAGCGCCTGCACACACACACACACACACACACACACACACACACACACACACATATATATATATATATATATATATATATATATATATATATATATAATGAAGGTTTGCATGAAGGTTCACGTGTGTGGCTGGTGTGCCTCCTTATATATATATATATATATATATATATATATATATATATATATATATATATATATATATATATATACACATATATATATATAATCTCTCTCTCTCTCTCTCTCTCTCTCTCTCTCTCTCTCTCTCTCTCTCTCTCTCTCTCTCTCTCTCTGCAAACACAAAGTAGACGCTATGTTTCACCCCGTAAGATGTCATATTATCTGCTTGCGTGCGAGCGTGTGTTCGTGTGTGTGTGTGTGTGTGTGTGTGTGTGTGTGTGTGTGTGTGCACGCGCGCACGCATGCATATATGTACAGTGTGTGTGTGTGTGTGTGTGTGTGTGTGTGTGTGTGTGTGTGTGTGTGTGTGTGTGGTGTGTGTGTGTGTGAGGCACACACACACACACACACACACACACACACATATATATATATATATATATATATATATATATAACACACACAAGAGGAGGGGGGAAGGGGGGGGGGGGGGCTGATGATGAAGAAAGTGGGAACATCAAATTAAGAAAATTTATTATAAATATGAAAACCCTTCACTAACTGCATCAGGGGCCATCACAATCCCTCTCGAAGGCAGATCTATTTATTTTGCCTGCTCGTAGGCCTTTCGTTGGCGGGGTCGGGAGACACGGCTGAATGTGTGTGAGCTCTTGGTGCCAAATAGAGAAATACCACAGTCCATAATTCTGTGTTGTTCTCACCACCAAGGGTGAAAAAGAATTCAACAGCACCCTCAAGCAGTCAGTGAGGGGTAGTAAATGAAACAAAACGAAAGTGTGGAGAGGAGCTGAATGTCGAAACAATAGAATGCTGAACAATTGAATAGTGGGTGAAAACAAGAGCAAGCTAACCATTCTTCCATCATTACAGTAATGACCTGCCTCAGATTTAAACTTAAAAAGAAAGAGGTGGGTGGTGGTGGTGGTGGTGGTATATTTGAAGATGAAGAAAATGGGATCAGCAAATTAAGAAAATATATTATAAGATACGAAAACCCTTCACTAGCTGCATGAAGGAACCATTGCAATCCCTTTTGAAGGCAGATCTAATTATATTTTCTGCTCCTAGGCCTTTCATCTGCTGGATTGGATTCATCGGGGGGAGATACGGCTGCCTGTGTTGGCCTCTTGGTGTAAGAGAGAGACACACCACAGTCCATATAATTCTGTGGTGTTTTCACCACCAAGGGTTCAAAACAGAATTCAACAGCACCCCAAAGCAGCCAGCAAAGGATAGTAAAATAAAACAAAGTGAAAGTGTGGAGAGGAAAAAAAAAAGCTGAAAAACTAAGAACATCATCCAAACAGTATAAAATGTAGGGGACAATCTTTGAGCCTATGCTTCAGGATTCATTCAAGGATGCAAGGGGGATCAAAAGATGTTGCATGGTCTGAGTGGTCAGCGCTGCTGTTGAATAACCCAAGTATTGTCAACAGCTAAGATCTAGTTGCAAAGTGAGACGACTGCAGGCGGAAATCTGAACAAACCTTAAACAAATGTAAGCGAACCGCCCAGAGAAACGTGAACAATCGAGTCACAAGACAAAATGCAACGCCGTTCGACCTCTTAGGGATCAGCAAATTAAGGAAATATATTATAAGATATGAAAACCCTTCACTAGCTGCATGAGGGAACTATCACAATCCCTCTTGAAGGCAGATCTAATATTTTCTGCTCCTAGGCCTTTCATCTGCTGGATCGGATTCATCAGGGAGATACGGCTGTCCGTGTCGGTGCTCTTGGTGTAAGAGAGAGACACACCACACAGTCCATAATTCTGTGGTGTTCTCACCACCAAGGGTTCAAAACAGAATTCAACAGCACCCCCAAAGCAGCCAGCAAAGGATAGTAAAATGAAACAAACCGAAAGTGTGGAGAGGAAAAAAAAAAACTTCCTGAAAAAACTAAGAACATTATCCAAACAGTATAAAGTGTAGGGGACGATCTTTGAGCCTATGCCTCAGGCTCCATTCAAGGATGCAAGGGAGATCAAAAGATATGGAACAGTCTGAGTAGTCAGCTCTGCTGTTCAATAACCCAAGCAATATCAGCGGCTAAGAATCGCACAGATTAGCGCAGAACAACATTTACTCGGATCTCCTAAGAGATGCTGTCTCCCACTGATTGAACAAACAATAGAATGTTGTACAACTAAATAGTGGGAGCAAACGAGTGCAGGATATCAATTCTTCCATCATTATAGTAATGGCCTGTCAACGATTCAAACAAAATGTATGGATTAAGCTTTCAATCTCCCTAGACAAGAAAGAGTCTTGTTTGTACGTTTTCCTCTTGTACCCAACACTAAACTTTACACAGTTGTGATAATTTTGGATGTCTGAGTTGATCAGCGATGTTTTAACTTTTTCTCTTGACGTTGAATTTTTAATTGTAAAAACATTCTTTCAGATCTAATGGAATGTTAAGTGGTATTGCGTAATTGACATTTTGAGCTGCTTTTCTTGCAAGTTGATCTACGCGCTCGTTGGGTACCACCAATGAGAGGGGGATCCAACAAAAAGTAACAGTAATGCCTGCCTTGGATAAAAGATTAATAAAATGATGGATTTATAATACCATATCAAGTCGAATAAAGAACATGTACACTTAATCGAGTGGATTGCTGCTTTATAGTTAACACCTATCATAATTTGGGAATTATTTATTGGAACATTTAGGATTAAATCTAACGACTTAAGTATAGCAATTAATTCGGCACTAGATATCGATAACTATTTACCAAGATAGAAAAGCTTTTCTATTTTGAAACCAGGGTTTGTGAAGGCTGCTCCCGTGTTATCATTATCTAGCACTGAGCCATCAGTAAAACAAAATTCAAATGATAAGTGTAGTTACTTTCTAAATGAGAGTAGACAGATGTTCTTAAGGTATTGTGGACAATCCTTTTTTGATACACCTGTATAATCTATATCAAAGAAGGCTTTACTTTGTTCCCATTTTGAAATAGGTGAATACGTGGGCTTTTGGGCAATGCTGTTTTTATCTCTTTGGGTATCCTTTAGAAGATCGGAGAAAAACGAGTAAATAGACCTTGTTGACAGTATATTTTGGACACGTTTTCCGAAAAATCCTCCTCTGATTTTAAACATACTTCTGAGCTAAAATTGATTTGTGAAAAGCTCTTTAAGATAAATTTTGAAGTAGAAGCTCTCCGAAGTTCTGCAAGAAGTAAGATTTCTGCTACATTATACGTCCCTAAGTTAGATGGGTGTGTGTGGGGGGGGGGGGGGGGGGGGGGGGGGAGGGACGTGCGGGGGGGGGGGGGGGGGGGGGGGGGGGGGGTGGGGGGGGGGGGGGGGGGGGGGGGGGTGGGGGGGGGGGGGGTGGGGGGGGGGGGGGGGGGGGGGGGGGGGGGGGGGGGGGGGGGGACGCCAAGGGCAATTTTATAAGCTTTGCAATACTCTGAAGTTTATTTAAAAATACGTTTTGAGCATAAGTTAGTTTTGAGCGTATAAGGGCAGTTGCTAAGATGGTTTATAAATCCGAATCCTGTCCCCGAGGTTGTTTGGTAATTATTTTTTTAGGAAATTCAAGTTCTTTCTTGCTTTGTTTAAAATATATTCAATGTGAGCGTTCCAAGATTACTTACTACTTAAGATAACACCCCAAAAAAATCGACACTTTTTAACATAGTTTAAACAATGCCATCCAACATGAAAGTGTGAAGTTGTCCTGGATCGTATCAGCATTAAAGAGAATCACACACACACACACACACACACACACACACACACACACACACACACACACACATATATATATATATATATATATATATTTTTTTTTTTTTTATAGAAAGACTGTTTACATTAAAAGAAAAATCATTGATCTTTATTTAATTCATGTTGATACTTTATTTGATGTAATTTAGTAATCTTGATGGTGTAATTCTTTTCATTGTCACTTTTGTCCATACGCATATATCATCAGCAAATTGAGCCACTTCAGTATATTTAGAAAGACCTTTAGTGAGGTTGGAGAGTTTAAAATATTAAATAATATTGGGGAAATTACTGAACCTTGGGGTAAACCTATTTGTAAAGGTCTTGGGTTGGAATACATATTTCCTGCTTTTGCTTGAATGTGTCTACGTTGTAGGAAATCTTGAGCAAATTTGTACATGATCCCACTGATTCCGATATTCTTTATTTTGTACATTAGTCGTTTGTGCCACACTTGTTCATAGGCTTTACGGATGTCAAAAAAAAAAGTAGCGAGGATGTTCTTACGACGTGCAAATTGATGTTTTACGTGTGTTGTAAGTTTTACTAAGTGTTCTATTGTAGATCTGCCTGCCTGCTTGGAATGCAGCTTGGTTGATAAGAATGATGCTTTTGTTTTTTTTTTTAAATTGCAATGATGAAGTAGTCTTTTTAACACTGTCTTTTCCATTCAATTTACATGTGTTAGATGTTGATGATATTGGTCGATAGCTGTTTATATCACTGAGTGTTTTTTTTTTTCTTTATGAATATGGATTATAATTGAGTGTTTCCAAATTAGGGGTATTTTGCCACCATCCCAACATTTAAAAAAAAAAAACAAATGTAAAAATGTGTACGCGTGGGTGTGTGTGTGTGTGTGTGTGTGTGTGTGTGTGTGTGGTGTACACATGCGTGCTTGCGCGAAAGATTTTTTATTATCATTGGCGACTTTGATTGCTAAACGTCTAATTTGTATATGCGGAAGAGCTCTGAGAGAGAGAGAGAGAGAGAGAGAGAGAGAGAGAGAGAGAGAGAGAGGAGGAGATGAGAGAGAGAGAAGAGAGAGAGAGAGAGAGAGAGAGAGACAGACCAGACAGACAGATAGACAGACAGACAGAGCATACTAAACGTCCTGTGCATTAAAGTATACTATCCAGACGCTAAGAGAGAGAGAGAGAGAGAGAGAGAGAGAGAGAGAGACAGACAGACAGACAGACAGACAGACAGACAGACAGAGAGAAAAAAGAGAGGAGAGACAGACAGACAGACAGACAGACAGACAGACAGGCAGGCAGGCAGGCAGAGACCGCTGGGGGGATGTGTATGAGTTTTCTGTTTATGTGCCTGCTTATATTCTCTCTCTCTCTCTCTCTCTCTCTCTCTCTCTCTCTCTCTCTCTCTCTCTCTCTCTCTCTCTCTCTCTGAGTGACCTGCCTTGTCCGGCTCACGACAAGACATACTTCAGCCGCTCCGATGAATTTCCACTTCTATCAACTGTTAGGTCGTCCACCACGCCTCATGAAGTTCTCCCATCCACATTAGGAGCCACAATCTACGCTGCCCATGGAGAAATGACATTGTGGTCGTACAAAGTAGAGGGCAGAGGAAATCAGATTGTTGTCATTCTACGAGTAATTACAACTACCGACCAGCCCTCCTGCCATGCAAAGTCAAGGTCACAGCATTGCATATCGTCGTCGTTAAGTGCCCCGTCGCAGCTGAACAGGGATAGACACAGAGCAGAGACCTGCAGAAACAACCAAACGAAAAAAAAAAAAAAAGTGAAAAATGTATGTTCTCCCTCCCGTTCTTTATAGTTTGTTTGTTGTTTGTTTGTTTGTTTTTGCCGACACCACCTAATTTTATTTTATCACGTAGACAGAACCAGCGACAGCCCTGCTACATGTGATGAGATTTTTTTTTAAAGAACGACAAATACCTCTCTCCGTCTGTAACCCAGCCTGCAGAAGAAACACGGCACAGCGACAAGCAGACAGCGCTCGACTTGGAGCAGAGTGACAAAGATGTTAGTGACAGTGGGCACAAGATGAAGTGACGATGTTGAACCTTGGATCAGTGAAGTCCAATTGCTGACCGTGTTGATGAATGCTGTGATGTGGTGTTTGTGATCAGGACAGGCCTCCGGTGAATGAACAACAGAACGACCCTCCAGAGAACGTGACTTGTCAGTGACATTACGGCGTGGCCACAGGAAATGATGAAAAACATGGACAGCGTTCATCTTACTAACAGAGAAAATGTGCAGCTGACTTCCAGCAGCGATTCAGCTGTAGAGAAAGGGAATCTTGATGACTTCGGAGACACTTCTTGGTAATCAAAATGACAACCACATCGGTGTTTATTAATTGCTTCCGTGATTTGGCTTCCTCATCGCGATGCTGCTGTTTTCTGACATTGATTCTTCGTGTGTATTCTTTGATGATCATTCCGATCAGCCCTACCCCCAACCAAACCCCTGTATAAGAATGGGCTTTGTAAGCTTACCTCCTCAGATCATTCATTCATCAATTCATTCATTCATTCATTCATTCATTCATTCATTCATTTCTCTCTCTCTCTCTCTCTCTCTCTCTCTCTCTCTCTCTCTCACACACACACACACACACACACACACACACACACACACACACACACACACACACACACACACACTTGCGCGCGCATGCGTGCACATACAGATAGATAGATAGATAGATAGATAGATAGATAGATAGATAGATAGATAGATAGATAGATAGATAGATAGATAGACGTTTTTTTCTTCTTTTTTTTTTTTTTTTTTTTTTTTTTCATAACTATCAATTATCACAAGGAACAATACTGTGTAAAGAACAATCATTATTACTAATGTTCTTCTCATTCTTATGGAAACAAAGTATATTTCCGGAGAGTATTCTAATATATTACACATTCATTTTTTTTTATTCGCAGTAAACAAGGAGGATGGAGGAAACCGGTTGAAGTGGGGGAGGGGATGTTAAAGGGGATCAATTGTCACAAGTCAGCCGGGAGCTGGAAAAAAAAAACAAAAAAAAAACAAAAACAAAAAAAAAAGCACATCCCGTGAAAGTGCTAGTTCGTGATGTCAACTGGGCATACCTCTCGTTTGTGAGCACTTGTGCTGCTCTTTGTGTCTCTATGAAGATAAAGAGAAACTACAGCTATGCAAACTAAAAATGCAATGCAGTTCATGTTAATAGGTTTTTTTTTTTTTTTTTTTTTTTTTTTTTTTTTTTTTTTTTTTTTTTTTTTTTTTTTAAACGTAGACAAGACGACAGAGGCTTCAATGTGCATTGGCTTTTATGTTGACGTGATTAAACATATGTGCTCACATATTAAAAGCCATTCTTTATCGAAATATTAACGTCTTTGCCAAGTCATTCATGTAATGGCGGAAGAATTGTTAGCCTACATTAGTGTTCCCCCCTATTAGATTGTTCAGCATAAAAGCCATTCTTTGTAACACCATTAGTTCTAGTAGTAGCATTATAATGGCTATACTTGATATGACGATTTTGAGCTCTAGGTTTTAAGCGTTTAGTGACAGAATCAAGTTTTAAGTTAGTGGGCTGCTTTTCTGATTCTTTTGGCTTTTTTTGTTAGTTTTGTTTTCTTTCTTTCTTTGTTTTCT
>JADBJO010008692.1:37500-47387 GCA_016801955.1 Conus betulinus
GTCATCCCTTTCTGCCCCGGAAGTGGCGCTCACCAAAATGTTGGTTGGCAGTTCTGTGTTCTTCCTCCTCGTTTTTGTATTTGTCCGGGGTTCTTTGTTTCGCATTGTTTATCTGTTCTTGCCAGAGCTGGGGCCTGGAGGGCGCCATCACAATTTGTATTTTACTACTCTTTGGATACTGATAAGCTTAGCTATAATCAATTCCTCGTTTAATTTCTTCATCTATTTTACCATGGGATCTCGTTACAGGGAAACTTTCTGGGCATTGTTTAGTTTCAAGGCGTTTGGGAGGAAGAGTCAACAGTGAGCCGTGTTCTGCTCCTGTCCTGGCCTAGCCCACAGGCTTTCTTTTGCAGTCTGATAATATTCTGCATTGTAGCTAATTTCCTTGCAATGTTTTCTGTACTTGTGCAGAGGTCACAATATCACACAGACAAAAAGTTTTTTTTTTGTTTTTTGTTTTTTTTTCGAAAGCCAAAATGGATTTCCATTTAAGAGGCTTTAAGTGATTTGACAATATTAAAGCAATAAAGTAGAGTGTCAGTCTGTTCAGCTCTGGTTTCCTAATAAAAAAAAAAATCCTTCACAAGTCAAGTATAAGATGTAGTCACGTCAAGAACACTTTATTATCTCCAAAGAGAACTTAAGAGTGGCCATAAGAACATGTCTATGAATCTGCATTTAACAAATCACAAATCACAAAACCATCCACCACCACCCACCTATCCGCTCACTCACTCACACACACACACACACACACACACACACCACACACCACACACACACACACACACACACACACAGAGAGAGAAGAGAGATGGCGGGGGGAGAGAGCCGGAGGGAGAGGAGAGAGAGAGAGGGGAGGGAGATCTTATTGGAAGTTCAGTTTTGATTCAGGGGGTTGATGGAATTGGTTAACAGAACTGGTTTTAGTTTAGTTTACTTATTTCCAATTTTAGAATTTGGTATCTTCGTCCAGATGATAGGTAGGACATTGTAGGTTTTTTTTTTTTTTTTTTTTTTTTTGAAAGACGTGAGAACTCTCAGCAGCAATGTTCACAGCCCATTGAGTGACGCGACATTCAAACAATGTATCTAGCTGTCCTTTTTTTGCCAGTAATCTTTCCACATGTATTCACCGCTTTGTTTAATTTTTTTTTTTTTTTTTTTTTTTTTTTTTTTTTTTTTTTTTTTTTTTTTTTACGCTTTTTATCTTAGAATCCAAAGCATGAAAAGGACAACACGGATTCTACAAAACAACGATAAAAACATATTTAAGATGTCTTTTTTAGCAGCAAGAGATCGAAGATTCTGAAGACAGTATATTCTAGACAGGCATGTGTTGTAGATGAATTGAGTATTTGCATTTAAACTCAGCTTATCATATGAAACAGTACCCAGATACTTATAATCACTCACACGTTCCATTTTGGTGTTTTCGATATGCACGATGTGCAAGTGAGGGGCAGGTTCTGGGTTTCTTTGCAAACCGATTAACAGCTTCGTCTTACTAGCATTCAAATCTAGACAGTTCTCTGTCAACTATCAAGTTAGATTCACACGAGAGAAAATATGAATATGTCAAACTGTTCGTCACCACCCATTGTGTTTTTCTCCTCGACCAGAAAGCCAGTGAAGAATCATGTGTAGAACCGAGCTGTCGCCAACGAATTAGCAGCGACGGCACTGACATCCACTACCCATAGAACCGCCACATCGCTCGCGGTAGCTGCTCCTTCACAGACAGTTTAGAATCAGCGCCCCGATCCGTACTGTAACTCTTCAGAACAGAAAGAACCCAGAGCCCAGGACAGGAAGAACAGAATATGAATCTGCAGACCAGACGCTTAGCCTAGGCTACCAGACATACCCCCTCTTCTCCTTTTATTCTGCCTGTAAGCGGTTCGAAATCAAACTGTCGCCACTTCCGAAGTCATGATAGTTGGGAGATCCTAACTTTACGATCTCAATAGTGAAAGAGCCCTCCCCTCACCATTGTCCCGTCCTTCCGTCTAACGTCCCTCTTCCAGGTGAAATATTACAAACTATCCATTTAAAAAAAAAAAAAAAAAAAAAAAAAAAAAAAGAAAGAAATAATGTACAAACATGCTATAGAAAATTTCTATTTCTGCTGCAGACAATGTTTTTTCTGACTGTAGAAAACACGTTTTTTTTTTTGTTGTTTTTTTTTTTCTCACTTCACATGCAGAATTTCTAGTCACCATATCCCCAGCAAAAACGCGAATGAAAACAAGCCATTAACTAAGTTTTTTATTTGGTAACGTTGTATGCAGTCCATTCAATCACCAATGTCCAAGGAACGCCCACTGTCTTTCTGTACAGACTAATGACCATTCCAACTGGCACAGACTGTCGTTCAGGTCCCCCTTTTTTCAGGAAAAACTGACATCAAACAGTTCCACTCCGCATTTTGCTGATCATTGTCATCCGATCGCAGACTGTCTAAGGAAGGCAATTCCTGAATGAATGAACATCAAACTGTGCCATTGAAAGTGAACGACAGTCTTTTCAAAGACGTGACAGGCACCACAAGTTTCACCACACAGAAGCGTGGTCGGTTGATATTCGTTATTTCTTTTTTTTTGTTGTTGTTGTGTTGTTATTTGTTGTTGTTGTTTGTTGTGTTGTTGTTATTGTTGTTGTTATTTCTAAAAGACCAATGGGAGACTTCCCAGAAAATGCTTCCTGCATTGAGCGGAGTCTGTGAACAGGCAATTACATGGGGTAAAAATCTGTATCAGGACTAACATATCATGCAAATGACTTATTACAATTTGTGAACCTGACACCCCTAATGTAAAACACCACCCTGTGTGATGCTATCTAGCATGTTTACCACCATGGACTTTTCCCGGTTAGCAAAAATTCATGATCGGTGAAAAGAGGTTTGCAACTGTACCAAAAGACAATGAAATAAACAGATAGACTTCAAGTGACACAAATACAACAGTTATTTTTTTTTCCTAGATAATGATCTCTCTCTCTCTCTCTCTCTCTCTCTCTCTCTCTCTCTCTCTCTCTCTCTCTCTCACACACCACACCCACACACACACACACACACACACACACACACACACACACACACACACACACACTAGGATTATCTTCAGAAAGGAGCAAAGTTTGATAATAATTTTTTAAAAAGCGACTGAGAATCATTGCTAATTGTCACCATGCAAGTGAGTCAGATATCTCATCGCCATCACAATGGAAATCAGCTCAGCGTTAAAAGTTGGGTATCCCTGTCCTAAATAGCGCGACTTGTCTTTACAATCGCCACAAAAAGTAGCTTTTACACTTGCAACGTGCAGACCTGAAAGCTCATGAAGACTTTCAAAGAGTTATTGCTTCTAAAGCAGTTTCGTCTGATACCAGTTTTAATTGCAGACAAGCTGATTTGTTGTCACAATGGCGGGAATGTTAATGTTTGCACTTTTTAACGGTCGGTTATGCTTCAAGAATTAGAACCATTTCAGTTATAAAGGAAGGGGTTTGTGAACTGGATTTTCTAGGGATTTTTTTTTTCTGGGAATTTTTCGGAACATGGATATTTCTCTAGATCTTCCACGGCCGCAAATCTTGCCATACATTAAACGAAACAAGCCGTAAACGACCTACGTGCGACAAGTTTCAGTTTCGAAAACCTGCGAGCTACAATTTTCAATGATATCCGTTTGCATATATGCTGTATGGCTATGTCACAGTTTATCTGTCAATACTTTGAAATTTCTTTTGATAAAATGCCGAACAGAAAGGCACATGTTCTTGTTATAGGTGATTTTGGCCATCTGAAAGTGGTTACAAAATGCACAACAAAATTGGGGTCCTCTCTAAAAAGAAACTGACTTAGAATTTGAAGACCATGCACACTTCGAACTAGGTTAGTCACAATCGAGTCGATGTGGCTTTTTGCAGTTTAGTCGCAGTCGAGTCGATGTGACTTTTTACAGTTAAGTCACAGTCGAGTCGATGTGGCTTTTTTACAGTTTAGTCGCAGTCGAGTCGATGTGGATTTTTACAGTTTAGTCACAATCGAGTCGATGTGGCTTTTTACAGTTCAGCTATGAACAGGAGGATACATACGATATGGAAAATTTGTTTCTTGCTCCCTCACCTCCCCAGAGCACACACACACACACACACACACACACACACACACACACACACACACACACACACACACACACACACACGCACCACGCCACACGCACACACACACACATACGCGCGCGCGCGCCTGCGCACCACACGCACACACGAACGTAGGCTACCAAGAACGCACGCGCGCGCGCGCGCACAACACACACACACACACACACACCACACACACACACACAAACACACACCACACACACACCACACACACACACACCACACACACACACACACACACACAACACACACACCACACACACACACACACACACACACACACACACACACGCACGCACGCACGCACGCACGCACACACACACGCATACACGCAAGCACTAGTTTTTTCTTGTTGTTGTTGTTGTTGTTTTGTTGTTGTTGTTTGTTTGTTTGTTTGTTTCAAGAAATAAGAAGAGACGAAGAGCGGGGAACTTACTCTTCACACGAGCGGAGAGGGAGAGAGGAGACCGAGGGAGAAGAGAGGAGAGAGAGAAAGATGAGAGTGAGAGAGAGAGGAGAGAGGAGAGAGAGAGAGAGAGAGAGAGACAGACAGGACAGAATACAGTCCTTGTGATGGCGAGGGGTGGGGAGGGCAGAGAGAAGGAGAGTGAGGGCAGAGCACAGAACCTTGGATGGGGCGTGGGGGGTTCAAGATATAAACACAACCAAATACCACTGTCTGTCTTGTCCCTCGGCCACATGAGAGGGTATTCTTCTTTCCATTGCAGTGAAGCAAGTGCGGGCGTTCACGCGCACGGCCAATAATAGTTTAGCTACTCTCTGCCAAGTCTATGCATATCATCCTATTGAGGTTTAGCCCTCAGAGCGGTTAGGACGGTCTTCTTTCGTTTCTTTACTAAATCTCTCTCCGTTCTCCGTTCTGAGAGCTCATGTGCTCTTATTGGATTCTGCAAAAGAAAGTCTCAAGATCTGAGAAATAACAGGACACACACAGACCAACAGACTAGGTCTGGGGGTGACCAAAACTGAATAGCCAAAAGAGACATGATGATTCAGGAGATGAGAAAAGAAGAAGACCAAAAAGAAGACTCCAAAAAGCAGTCCAGCAGAGCCAGCAAGGGCAATGGACAACGTGGGGAATGCACTCCAAAGAAGTCTCACTCGTAATGACATTTTGCACATGGCCCCTCTCAGGATCAGCTTCATTCTCAGATCTGCATATGACCTTCTTCTGCCTCAAATGCAAAACCTGGTGAAGTGGGGGGAAAACAGACGATCCTTCATGCCCCCTCTGCCATGAAAAACAAACAGTGGAGCATGTCCTTAGCTCATGTAAAGTAGCCCTGGCTCAAGGAAGGTACACATGGAGGCACAACCAAGTGCTCAAAGAGATGTACAAGTAGTCTGGGCTAGTACCCACACCACAAAAGGGAAAATCAGGACTCCAAAAGCACCCGCAACATTCTTCACGGCAGGAGGCAGCGAATCATGGCCAAGAACAACAGTGCCACTCAACATGCAGGCAGAGTCTGCTGGACGGGGCAGATGACTGGGAGTGCACTGCAGACCTCCCAGAATGGAAGAGTCACCCAGAGAGATCAGCAAGAGTGGCATGAGACCAGACATAGTAGTCCACTCTCAGTCAACCAAGCAGCTGATCATGATCGAGCTCACGGTGCCATATGAGAAACAGAATGGAGGCAGCTCAAATCTACAAGACTGAAAAGTATGCTGATCTGGCAAACAGCCTGAGGAGAGAAGGCTATCAGGTCAAAGTCCTCACTGCAGAAATTGGAGCTAGGGGGTTTGTAAGAACGTCTGCATACAGCCTCATGAAAACAGCTCTCAGTTGCAGGGAGGGAAAAAACCAGAGCCCTGAAAGCAATGGCAGAAGCAGCAGAGAGGTGTTCAAGCTGGATCTGGTCAAGGAGGAACAAAAGTGAACTTCATAAGGCTTAAATTTCCCTACAATATCAGGTGTCCCAGTGGCTCAGTGGTTAGTGCGCGAGTCATTAAGTGGAAAATGAGCATGTCCAGAGGGTCATGGGTTCGAATCCCAGCCATGGCTCGTCCGAGATGGGGAAAATGGGGGCAGCAGAGGGGACATCCGGAGTCATGAAACCGGTGTGGCCCAACCCCCCTAGAGTGTCAGGAGATAAGGGCCGAAACCCTTGCTTGAAGGGGCTAGAAAGAAAATAGACAAACAAACAAAACACCACAACAAACACAAAACAAACAAAACACCACAACCAGACAATAGAGCTTTGATGATTACAATTCCTTAGAGACCAACTGTTTCACCAGAAGCCGAAAACGTTTGTACTTCACTGTTCCGTTCTGAGTTAGGGTGCTGGGGGGGGTTATTTCCAGAATCTTTGTCAGAGTCTTGTCAGTCTGTATTTTTGTCTTGCTGGGTAGATTCGTCATTTTTTCTGTCTTTTGTCGTCAGCTATGTCGGCATTTTGCTCGTTTTGTACGTCAACCACGTCAGTGGCGGCAGCTATGTCAGATTCATTGCTCATTAATTAAGTCTGAACACTGTTCGTCAGATGTCTCAACAATTTGCCGACATCGCTGTCCTACATTTTGTATGTCAGTTATTTCCGTGTCCATTTCCATCAGAATTCTGTCCGTCAAACTGCTTGTGCAGTTGTTGTTGTTCTGTCATACTTTGTTCATTACATGGAATCATGCACACTCGGTTATCATTTGTGTTCTCATACTCACACTCACGGTGCTCACACTCGCAATCATCACCTAATGTCACACTGCCTACAATGTCCAAGTCAGGCACACACGTGCTGCTGTTTTGCGCACACATTTGAAACAGCGGAGAGAATGGGCCGTGATTCTAAAATGACATTGGTCTCGCTTACACTGTTACATGCTTTTTGGTGCATTACTATTGGGCACAGGGATTAAACACTGTTTCTGTTCTCTTTGGTAAGAGGGGAAATTCGTTTTGTTGACAAATAGTTGTAGGGTGTGTGGATGGTAATCGTAGTTCCAGCTGCCACTGACATCGTACCGCACACTTTCGCTTCTGTACTCACAGTTTGTGTCACCAGTACGTCCCTCACTGTTCCCTGCTGTGTCGACACTGCAGCCAACACACTGTCCACATCCCGTCTTTGGCCGGTGTTGCCACCTGGCCTGGTGCTGTTGTTCGTAGGTTGCCTCGTTCTCACATTGAAAGGCCCCGTCCTCGTTACAGTAGGTCCTGTTCCTCTGGTTAGTCCTGGTTCCCGTTCTGGTAGGCCCCGTCTGATCGAATGGCCCCATCGCTCGGCGACAGGACCCGTCTTCACGTTGGTTAGTTTCCGTCGTCGTGCCGGTAGGCCCCGTCTCCTTGGTAGGTCACGTCCCCACGCCGGTAGAACCCCGGTCCTCACGTCGGTAGGCCCCGTTTCTCACGTTGGTAGGCCCTGTCTCCTCGGTAGCTCCCGTCTTCCTCGGTTGGCCCCGTCCTCACGCCAGTAGGCCCCGTCCTCACGCCGGTAGGCCCTGTCCTCACGTCGGTAGGCCCTGTCTCCTCGGTAGCTCCCGTCTCCTCGGTAGGCCCAGTCCTGGCGTCGGAAGGTCCCATCTCCTCGGTAGGCCCCGTCCTCGCGTCGGTAGACCCCCTCCTCAAGTCGGTAGGCCCATCCTCACGTTGCAAGGCCCTGTCTCCTCGGTATGCGCGTCGGTGTCGGTAGGCCCCGTCTCCTCGTATGCGTGTCGTGTCGGGTAGGCCCCGTCTCCTTGGTATGCGTGTCGGTAGGCCCCGTCTCCCGGTATGCGTGTCGGTAGGCCCTGTCTCCTCGGTATGCGTGTCGGTGGGCCCCGTTCTGCCTCGGTATGCGTGTCGGCCGGCCCCGTCTCCGATGTAGGGCCCCGCTATTATGTAACCGCACCTGCGCCTATACCGAGATGTTCTTTGGGGTGTTGACGGTGTGTCTCCCTCTGTTGCTCCCCACCGGTTTGTTGCCTCGGTAGAAAGCGTGCAAGCCTTGGCGGCGGTAATACTGCACTGTGTCTCTCTGCCTGTCCGTTAGGTCTCCAGACACCGTCACTTTCTCTATTCCTTAGTGCTTCTCTACCATGCATCAGCACTGCCATCTTGTCAGACCAGCGAGCCAATTTCACGATGATGGGTGGAGGTCGACCTCCCCTGTCATACTGTCCGAGGCGATGCGCCCGAACGATATCATCACGACACCACTGTTTGTCTTTTACTGTTCCTTCCTAAAACATGTAAACACTGTCTGAACACATTCCTCATACGATTCAGAATTCCTTTTGAGCGCGGCACGTTGTAAAGAATAATATTGTCTCTTCGCAAGAACATTTCCAGTTTATCCAACTTTTCAGCAAAGTTTTCTGTGATTTTTGACAGCCTCTTCGTCAATTCGGAAAATAGAGTGTTTCAGTTCCTTTCTTTCTGAAGTGGTCGATGTAACTGCTTGTTCGAGGGCTAGAGTTTTGCTGTGAAGTTCGTGAATTTGCATCGCAAGTCACGCATCGCTGTATCCAGCTGTTCCGAAAATTGCGTTGTCACGTCTTTTAAACGGATGTCTAAAACTTGGTGTACACATTTTCTAAACTCTTGAGTTTGACTCTTCAAAAGAATCTCTAAATTTATAGGTTTTTTTCATGTCTATATTGACAACGCGGTTCTAAAAAGTAATCTTAAACAAGGAAAGGAAAAAAGAAGGGAAAAATTCCTAAGTCAGAAAAACGGCTTCTGCTCTAGTAAGAACAGTTCACCGGAGCGCAACAAAAACACTCACGTCCGCTCACCACGAAAGCCAAGTTGGCACTCCAGAGAGAGACAGGGAGGAGAGAGAGAGAGAATGCTGAACAATTAAGTAGTTGGGGAAAACAAGTGCAGGCTAACCAATTCTTCCATCATTATAGTAATGACTTGGCAAAGATTTTTTTTTTTTTTTTTTTTTTTTTGGGGGGGAAGGGGGGGGGTGATTAATGAAGAAAGTGCGAACAAAAACATTCAGAAAATACACCATTAAATATGAAAAACCCTTCACTAGCTGCAATGAGACATCACCATAATCCCTCTCGAAGGCAGGTCTACTTACACTGATGGCTCCTAGGCCTTTGTTCGCTGGATCGGACAGAGAGAGAGAGAGAGAGAGAGAGAGAGAGAGAGAGAGAGAGAGAGAGAGAGAGTTAAGTATCTAAACCAAACTGTAACTCTTAAGACCAAGTGTTCTATCAACATGGCAAAAGGGAGGTAACCCAGCCAATCATTGTTATGGTCGTTTGGACTACCCCCCAATACCAATTATCAGACACACTGCTTGCTGCTTCTCATTGACTTCGGACATTTTACTACTTCAGTGTATACCTTATGTACAGGGTGTTGTGATCACAATATCTAACAGATTTTTTACGCATTTTATCAAAGAGCGTACGAAAAGAAATCGTATCCAGTTTGAATCAACACACACACACACACACACACACACACACACACACACACACACGCATATAACGCACGCGCGCGCACTCACGCATGCAAACACACACACACACACACACACACACCACATACACACACACACACACACACACACACACACACACACACACACAAACACACATGGACACATACCACAAAGACAGCAGAAACATACAGACAGACAGACAGACACCAGAGATAGAGAGAGATACAGAGACAGTAGACCGACAGCAGAGACAGAGAAGCGATAAGAGAGAATCAGGTGCAGACGACAGAGAGTGTCATACGTTGATGT
>JADBJO010008692.1:48683-53683 GCA_016801955.1 Conus betulinus
GCGTTGAGATGCTCCCATGGGGGCATTTGAGGAACAACAGGAACCTTCGAAATTGCATCAATATCAATACTACATTCTGACATAAGCTCACAAGTGAAAATCTAATTGGCTCTATGTATGATATATGTTTTAGACCTTTTGGGGTATTCCTTGTTGGAATCCATAAGAATTTCATCAGTAACAGAGTTTTTGTTACAGATAAGCCTCTTACAATGGATTTGGACACATCCAACGTCCGTTGTTCATTAAGAGGTAAAATGTTTCTCTCCTTATAGCATTTCATGTGTTCGTGTGCACTGGAACACCCAAAGCTTATTTTAGAGCTTTACTATCTAAATTTTTTGCAGTTTCTTTAAAAGGTAGTTAGATGCAGAGAAGTATACTTCCTGTCCATATATTAATTTTGATCGGACTAACGATGTATATAAATGTAGAAGTGCGGTACAGTCTTGACCCCATAGTTGACAACATATAATTTTGAGCAAATGTATCTTTTCCTAGCTTTATCTATCGAATTTCCAATATGCTTTTTCCAGTTCAGCTTTGGTGTTAAAAACACTCCCAAGAACTTGACTGTTTGCTTATATTGTAGAACATTGTCGTCAAGAATAAGGTTGGGCAGAGCCTTTGGGTTTACGCCATTATTAAAAAGCATTAAACAAATTTTTTTCACCAGATAATTCAAGACTGTTCTCTTTCATGTAAGCTGACAATCTGTCCAATTCTCCGTGATACATTGTCTGTACAAATTTTACTGCCCTTTTATTCGAGTGCTTCCTTAATGAAGTATTAATCCAAATGGCAATATCATCTGCATACTGCACTACATTGGTGGTTTTTGATAATGCCTTTGGGAGATCATGTATAAGGATCGTAAATAATAAAGGTGCAATAACAGAACCCTGGGGAATACCCATATATATTTTCCAGAATGATGATGAATATATTTTTCAATTCGTGTACATAAATTTCTTCCTTCCAGAAAGTTTTTTTATACGATCATACATATTCCCAGAAATACCAATATTTTTTCAGTTTATACAATAATCGAGCATGCCAAACACGGTCGTATGCTTTCTTTACATCAAAGAATGTAGCTAGTGTACTTTTTTTTCTGCGTGAAAATTGCTTTTTTTATATGAGAAGTTACTTTCACTAGATGATCAGTTGTGCAACGCCCTTTTCTGAATCCAGCTTGCTGGACTGGAATAATGTCATTCTTTTCACAATGATATAATAAACGTGGTTTGTACAACTTTTTCAAGAAGTTTACCAACATGGGATGCTGAAGCAATGGGTCTATAGCTATTTACATATGTTCTTGTTTTACCTTCTTTTGGTACTGGTACTACCTGAATTTTTCCAGATTATAGGAATAGTGCCGTACGTCCAACATTTTGGAACAACGAATGTAGTAATATTTTCCACGAAGAAGGCAAGTGGCGAAGAAGCTCGTAAGAAATACCATCTAGGCCCACTGCTGAATCATAAGATGTAATGGATTCTATCGCTTCAGGAAGTTCTGATGACTGTAATGGAGAATTTAAGTAGTTATTATTGTCTGGTATGGGACTCTTATATTGTTGTTTTTGTTCCTCTTTATGTCTATGGTACTTGATTTCTGCTGGAAGATTTACAGCTCGACTATTTTCCGAAAAGAAATGGGAGAAAGCTTCCGCCTTATCCATTGTGCTTGGAAATTCTTTTGTTAATTTTACAGGGTAAGCTTGTGTTTTGTAACAATTTTTCATTTGTTTTACTTTTTTCAAAACTTTAAACATATCCTTCGATTCGATTTTTTACTTCAGTCTCACAAAATTCTGCCCAGTATTTCTTTTTTTAGCTTGAGCAATGATTTTATTACATTTGTTCTTTTCTTGTTCATAAAGGCAACATTTTCTTCTGTCTTATTTCGTTACCAAGCCTTGTAACTTTTTCGCTTTGATTTAACAGCTAGTCTACATTCTTCCTTCCACCATACATTACCCACATATTTACCAATCTTTTTAAATTTACATTTAGGGATCGAATGCTCGGCTGCTAACAGTATGACTTTGCTGAAATTAGTATAAAATAAATTAACATCATCGTTCTCAATAAAATTGCGTTATACGATGCAAGAAAAATCTGGTAGGCAACCCAGTTGGCAAGTTTATAATTAAACTTTGGAATTTTGTCTTCGATGTCTGTTACATCATTATTTATGTCATCATCAAAGATTATAGTGATGGGGAGGTGATCACTTCCCAAACAATCTTCTCCTATAGACCAATTACAGAAATGGGAAATGGAGTCAGAGCCAATGTTGACTCTAAGGGGAAAAAAACACCTCTGTACCGAAACCGCCTGGCGGAGATTCGAACCCGCAACCATAGGATTACCAAGAATACGAGTCTGGCGCTCTACCACCGAGCTATTCTGGCCCCCATGTCCAGTGTGTTTTCAGGTGTGTTTTAAAGGGCTGGTTGAATAATGGTGATGGAGAGGCAGCCGTCAGTCTTTTTCCACCGCAGACAAAAAGGAATCAGGTAAACGACAATACCGTCAACATCTTCCTCTGAACCCGCAAAGAAAAACAACTGAAGAAAACTGCATGCTTGACTCAAAAACATTTTTTGCGACCAGAAACAGCATTCCTGAACAAAGAGAATAGTCAGAAATGTAAGTACTGTCTTCACCTTTTTTTTGTTTTTGTGTTTTTAATAGGGTGAAAAAAATCTGTCGTGCATTCCATGTCATGTCCCACTCACAAATATATCCTGTCAGAGTGTTTGGACTTGCATGATGTTAGACACAAACACTTTACAGCATTCTCCATGACAATCTTGTTCCAAGATGTCTCCACCTTTACATTTCTGATTGTCACATTATTCTTTTTTTTAATCTGATGTAGAATTTTATTGAAGAAAGATTTTAAAAATAAATTTTCTGGTGTCTTTTTAGAAGATGTGTTTTAAAGAGAAATGTGAACGAATGACTAGTGAGTTGACTTCAACTTGATGACAGACCTGATATGGCCCTTTGATGTTGGCTGGGCTATAAGCAACCTTACCTTACCTTACATTACCTTCCACGATTTTCTCACAGATGATGCGCAGGATCTACCGATCGCAGTGACCAGCAAGCACTCTTTGTGGGAACTTATGGCAAATCAGCAGACATTCAGTAAAGGAAAATAGACCAGTTAATTCGCAGCCTACGCATTTTTTAGGACCGGTTCCGAAAAAAAAACGCATGGCAACGGATTCTCCTGGGAAAGAACCACTCGTTATGAGCCTGTCGCCCGATTCTTCAGACGAACTTGTTTCTAACACCTTTTCTCGGTTGATCACTGTGTTGGTAACAACGCTGTCAATGGGGATGCCAGAAAAGGCAGGGAATGAAAAATACGGCTATGGCTGGCAGACATCGCAGTGGTTGTCTGAAAATTATGAGAACAGAACTGAACGGCACGGATAAAATGATGATCTCTTTCAAAGGCAAATTCAGCAAATTTGAAGTCTGTGAAATGGAAACCTGCCCCATAGAAGACCAAGGTATGAAATTCAGCAAACTGAAATGGCATGTGAAAGTTAAATTTGTGCTGTCTCTAGGACTTTCAAAAAAGAAGACTTGAACTTGAGAGGCGACTGATTCTGCAGGGTTTTCTTTTTTTCACTGTGGTTAAACGCATATATGTGCAACATTTTATCAGCTGTCTTCTTCTTTTTATTTATTTATTTTTTAATCTCATCATAGTTTATTTTGTTTTATTTCATTTTATTCTTGTTTCTAGTTGCATGATGGTAAGCATGTGTTGTCGAGACCGCACACGATGTGGGAATATTCATGTATTAAATGAACATTTTTTAAACAGTTTTAACGTGGCACAAGCTGAATTCACCTAGACTAGTTTTGATACTATCAGGTTGTATCAGGTTTCCAAATGGCACACAACATGTTACAAACATGCATAACTGCGTTTACATACGCACATTATCCCTCTTACCGGCGAAATATCACTAACTGCTAATTCACAACACATGCCGTAGAAAATAAAGTTTTCCTTTCATCACGCGCACATTGTCCAGCCATAACATTCTGATCAAAGATGTCGCGATGAATACAACTCACCTACAAAGTTCTTTGTAATAATGTAAATGATCCATCCAGACAGGGACAATTCTGTGCGTGTGTGACTGTGTGTGTGTGTGTGTGTGTGTGTGTGTGTGTGTGTGTATACGTGAGTGAGTGTGTGTGTGTGTGTGTGTGTGTGTGTGTGTGTGTGTGTGTGTGTGTGCATGCGTGTGTGTGTATGTGTGTGTGTGTGTGTGTGTGTGTGTGAGAGAGAGAGAGAGAGAGAGAGAGAGAGAGAGAGAGTGTGTGTGTGTGTGTGTGTGTGTATGGGGTGTATGTGCGCGCGCGCGCGCGGGGACGGGGGGGGCGGGGGGGGGGGGGGGGAGCCCTTGCGCGAATGTGTATGCGAATGCGTGTGTGTGTGTGTGTGTGTGTGTGTGTGTGTGTGTGTGTGCTTTGTGTCAGTGTGTTGTGTGTTTTGTGTCGCGTGTGTTTTAGAGACACACAACACGAAACGACATGATTCACAGGCACACTGACAAGAAAAGCTGTTGGTTCTTCTCACAGCCCAGTGTGTGCCTCACAGTGCATAACACAACAGCAGCAGCCGTTAACGTCGTAGCTGGTTTAAAAAAATAATTTAAAAAAAAAAAAAAAAAAAAAAACATGGAACCATCGACAGCAGCTGGTGAGATAGCGAAATCCATGTGTATTTGAGATTTTCTGAGTAAATGATCCGTCATCCGCTGTCATATCGTCCTCTCGTTCCATGTATCGAAGCAACTTCGAATGAAACTATAAAGCGAGGGATTTCTTTTTTTTTTTTCCTTTCACCCTTTTACAGCGGACACCTTTAATACAGTTATCACTTGACTTTGCATTTTGAAACTGTTCACTACAATCTATAGCCTCTTCATCAATTTTAACCATTTTTCAAGCAAGTC
>JADBJO010008692.1:63683-66183 GCA_016801955.1 Conus betulinus
TCAAGGCGTTTGGGAAGAAGAGTAAACAATGAGTCGTGTTCCTCTTCTGTGCTGGCCCAGCCCACAGCCCTTCCTGTCGCCTGATAGTTTTCTACATTGTAACTGATCTGCTTGTTATATCCTGTACTTGCATGGACGTCACACTACATGCCCTAAACAATACTGCAAAATTCATCTTGAAAGGGCCAACTCAAGCTCCCTTCTAAGGTTTTTGAGTCGTTTGACGATAGTTACTTTTCCGCATGAAGGTTGAGTGTCAGTCTTTTTAGTTTTGGTTTCAAGACACAAGAATATTCCCCCTTTATTATCAACTTAGATTCCCACAACAGAAAATCTGAATGTGTCAACCTGTTCATCAGCACCTACTTCTCCTTCTGGAGCAGAAAGCCAGGAATCATGTGGAAAACAAAGCTCTCGCCAATAAATTAGCAATAATGGCACTGACAGCTCCTACGCATAGAGCTGTCACATCGTTCACGGTAGCCGCTCCTTCAAAGACAGTTTAGAATCATCTCTCTCTCTCTCTCTCTCTCTCTCTCTCTCTCTCTCTCTCTCTCTCTCTCTCTCTCTCTCTGTATATGTATGTATGAATGTGTGTGTGTGTGTGTGTGTGTGTGTGTGTGTGTGTGTGTGTGTGTGTGTGTGTGTGTGTGTGTGTGTGTGTGCGTGCGTGTGTGTGTGTGGTGTGTGTGTGTGTGTGTGTGTGTGTGTGTGTGTGTGTGTGTGTGTGTGTGGAATGTAGGTATTCCTTTCATCGTTAAGTAAAATGATGAGCGGATCAACAATTTTTATTTTCCACCTTTTCATTGCTACTTTAGGAAGCCAGTGGGTTCTGCTTCCGGACCTTTTGTGGTGAGGATGTAGGTGATATATCTTCATTGGACACCACAGGTGGACGAAAAGAATCGACTACTTTCTGTTGAACTCCAATCAGAAAAACATCCAGTCCAAAAATTGTGAAAATAATACAATCGTAATAAAAACGGTGACGATGATGACGATGACGATGACGATGATGATGATGATGATGATGATGATGACGACGACGACGACGCGACGACGACAAAGAAGAAGAAGAAGAAGAAGAAGGAGAAGAAGAAAAAGACACAAAAAAAGAAGATGATGATGATGAAGACGATGACGATGAGGAGGAAGAGGAGGAGAGAGAGGATCATGATGTGTGATGATGATGATGATGATGATGATGATGATGTTGATGATGATGGTGATGATGACTATGATGGTGTTGATGATGATGATGATGATGATGATGATGATGATGATGATGATGATGACGAGAATGGTGATGATGACGAGGATGATGATGATGATGATTATAATGATGATGATGATGATGGTGGTGATGATGATTATGATAATGATGATGATGATGATGATGATGATGATGATGATATGATGATGATGATGATGATAGAATGAACATAGTACTGAGAATACTGATAATAGCAATCGTACAATAATAATGATAACGCTGAGAAGAAGAAGAACAAGAAGAAGAAGAAGAAGAACGCTGACGATAGCAATCGTAGCATTAACATAACGATGATGACAGGAGCGGAGGAGAAAGGAGAGCGATGAAAGTAGAGTCAAAATGACATGATTATGGTCAAACGCGTTGCGTTCATTTGTGTCTCTTTTCCCCCCCCCTTTCTCTTTCCTCCCCTCCTTTTTCTTTCCCCCCCCTTCCTCCCCCCCTCTTCTCCCCTCCCTCCCTCTTCCCCTTTTCTCCTCTTCCCCCCTCTTTCTTTCCCCCCCTCTCCCCCTTTCTTTTTCCCTCTTTCACTCCCCCCTTTTCTTCTCCTCTTCCTTTCTTTTTTTCTCCTTTTCCTTCCCCCTCCTTTCTTTCCTTTCCCTTCTTCTCCCCCCTTTCTTCCTCTCCCCTTTTTTTCTTCCTCTTTCTTCTCCCTTCTCCTCCCCATTTTTCCTCCCCTTTTTCCCCCTTCCTTCTTCCTTCTTCCCCATCCCTTCTCTTCTCTCTTTTTTTTCTTCTTCCCCTTCTCCTCCCTTCTTTTCCCACCCCTTCTCTCTTCTCTTCTTTTCTTCCCTCCCTTTTCTTCCTCCTCTTTCTTCTTCTCCCCCCCCTCCTTTTCCTTCCTTCCCCCCTCCCCCCTCTTTCTTCTTTTCCTTCTTTCTTCTTCCTCGTCTTCTTCTTCTTCTTTCTTCCCGTCCCTTCTTTTCTTCTTCCCGTCTTCTTCCTTTTTGTCTTCTTCTTCTTCCTCCTCTTTTCTTCCTCCCCTTTCCTCCTCTCCTCTCCGTTTTTCTTCCTTTCCTTCCTCCCTCCTTCTCCTCCTCCTCCACTTCTCCTCCATCCTTTCTCCCTTTCTTTTTCTCCTTCTTTCTTTTTTTTTCCCTCCTCCTCTCCTTCCTCCTCCTCCTCCTCCCTCCCCCCCTCTCCTCTCTCCTCCTCCTCTCTCCTCCCTCTCCTCTCTCTCCTTGTTCTTCTTTCTTTCCTCCTCCTCTCCTCCTCTCTCCTCTTCCT
>JADBJO010008692.1:76183-78683 GCA_016801955.1 Conus betulinus
AGACAAACTATAGCATACAACGCACATATTTTTGTTTAGTCTTATTGAAACCAGCTTCTTTCAACTCTGGTATATGGAATATAATTATCTAAAATTCACTGAACAAGTTAAAATTCACATTCTTGTATAAAAAAAAAAAAAACATTGTTACAGAATGAACTACTGCCCACTAAATAAGCACTATAGAAGTGAAACGATTCCAGAATCAATATAATTATACAAGGTTCGTTGGCAGAAACAATATGAATGAAATAAACTATAATTGCAGTAATCTAAACACAGTATTCATGTTTGTATGTATGTATGTATGTATGTATGTATGTATGTACGCACGCATGTAAGCATGCATGCATGCATGCACGTATGCATGTATGTATGTATGTATGTATGTATGTATGTATGTATGTATGTATGCATGTGTGTATGTATGTATGTGTTTCATTTCTAAACATAGTACCACTACACTTTCCACTTTCTGGTTAAAAAAAGAAACACAAGCTAAAATACATGATAAACCAA
This sequence comes from Conus betulinus, assembly GCA_016801955.1. Lineage (NCBI taxonomy): Eukaryota > Metazoa > Mollusca > Gastropoda > Neogastropoda > Conidae > Conus > Conus betulinus. The sequence goes on from JADBJO010008692.1 coordinate 76,703, forward strand.
CGTAGATCTGCTGATATTACTAGACAAGACAAAAATACAGGAAACCTAAGTGCAAAGATACTGACCATGGATTTCCTTCATAGTTAGATGCTCTTCTTCTTAAAATTGTTAGGAATCCGTTTTTCTTACAACATGTAAGAATTCGTAGTTTTTTTCCATCAATTTTCTGAAAGAGTTTCGTGCTAACAGGAAACTTCTTTTACATCATCAGACAAGCTATGGCATTTCTTTGTTAATTATATGACTTGCATCTGCATTTCAGCAAGTGTATAGATTCCATGGGCAGCACTGGCTTGGATCTATGGGAATGCAGTTTCATTATCCGTTCACAGATACTCTCCCCCACCTGCAAATGCATGATTTAAAATAACTACATTTGAAATGGATTTGTAGAGTTTATAATGGCCGGCCGACATAGCAAGAATTGTGCAGTTTATGAGGGATGGTCTCCTTGCAACGATCATGCATCCTTGCTGCGAAAATGTTTTCATTTGTACGATTATTGCCTCAGTGCTGATGCTGTTAACATAAACATCAATATTTTGTGTGTGAGTGTGTGATTATATTCCACTTGGTTTTCTACGTGTGCGTGCGTGCGTGCGTGCGTGCGTGCGTTCGTATGTGTGTGTGTGTGTGTGTGTGTGTGTGTGTGTGTGTGTGTGTGTGTGTGTGTTTGTGCATGCGTGTGCATTCGTGTGCGCGTGTTGTGTGTGTGTGTGTGTGTGTGTGTGTGTGTGTGTGTGTGTGTGTGTGTGTGTGTGTGGAAGGGCTAGAGAGAGAGAGAGAGAGAGAGAGAGAGAGAGAGAGAGACAGAGAGAGAGAGAGAGAGAGACAGACAGACAGACAGACAGACAGACAGAGAGAATGAGAGTATTCTTCTTTTTTCTTTTTTTTCTTTTTTTTTTCAAATTCATTTCGTGTGCTGTTCATATTCTGATTACGACGGATTCAAATGAACATCTTGAAATCACAACGTTAATCCGTATAGGTAAGTGATCAACATTGATCCAGTTTGCTGAGAGCTTTTATCTACTGCAGCATAAAAAATAACTCAGCTGTCAAATCTCAATTTGGTGTTTGTCAGTCAGGCACAAAGGGGACCGGTTAAAACATTAATCGATTCGATGTAATAGCGGCGGGTAGGAAACGCCAGGCGTCCCTTATGGCAAAACAAGCTGCAAGCAGGAAGTGTCTACAAGCCGACGACGCCTCACTGTTGACCTTTCTGTTCACGTGCCTTGAAGCTGAACAAACTCCAGAAAGTTTCTCGGTAGCGAGATCCCATACTGAAATAGATGAAAAGAAATTGAAGGAGGAGTTGGCCAAGCCAAAATGTGATCACAACGTTCAGTGTGGCGAAATAGAAATTGTGATGGCGGCCCCCACCCCTAATCTCAGGTATGGCGATGTAGGCCACACGGAAAAGGGAACCTGGGAAACAACAGATGATGAAGAAAATCGAACTAGCTATCAGCATTTTGGTGAGAACCACTTCCCTGGCAGACAGTGATGACGTCGTTTTAGTACGCCACGTCACGATCTGACGAAGTTTCACTGTCGTCAGTATCGTCGACAAAGTCACCACTATCATGATGCCTCCCGACACTGCAGCTCCAAACACAATGCCGTCCAGAATGTCTATCAGTGTTTTGTGGGCCCTGTAAAATTCACCCCCGGTCATTTTCAGCATGACTTCATTGGTCACAGGATCGTAAACACATCGAACCCAGTAGCGATAGGACACGATGAAAAATAAACCGAACACACTCAGAGACAGAGAAACTATGATGCCAGCCATGGTTCTGGTGCTGAGCAGAGTCTGGTACTTGAGGGGTCTGAGGACACAGTAACATCTCTCACAGGCGATGATGGCGGAGAGACAGAACGAAATCAGCCCAGAGCTGAGAAAGAAAGTTAGGTTATTGTTGGTCATGAATAAATTTCCCGGAATCTTCACCGCTTGGCCTCTAAAGTGCGAGTA
>JADBJO010008692.1:88683-92491 GCA_016801955.1 Conus betulinus
TTTTGCAATTATGGTTTCTAGCTCTCCTTAGGGCTCCTGCTTTAATTGTTGGAAGAAATCTAAGCAATCTCAAGCATCGAAAATTGCATAAATAATGTTGCAAACAATCTTCTCCTGGCGACTGCTAGTAGGGGAAAGTATTGTTTTGTGCGTTGCTTGTCCGAAGACGATATATATGCGTATGCTGTAGGGAGCTTACAGAGAGAGAGAGAGAGGGAGAGAGGAGAGAGAGGGAGAGATAGAGGGGGAGAGGACGCGGAGAGAGAGAGATCCAAGCACGCTTTCTGGAAGTGTCCCAAAGTTTCAGGCCTTTCTGGAGACTTCCTGGTTGGCATTTTTGGAGGAAGAACAAAGAATCCCAAATTGCCATTTCCCCCTTAAGCTATAAATTGTGCAGGGCATATCTATTCTTAAAAAATAATGACTATTACTAGAACATTATGAATGAGCGACGAGTGAAAGAGTTTCATTGTATATATATTCCACACGGCGGCAGAGAGTGGTGTTGAAAAAATGGAGAAATCGATTGTGCTATTATTTTTACTGTCTCACCTTCGTCCGTCCCTCCTCTCGCCCACACCCTTGATTTCCCAGTCATACCAGTACCAGAAGCGAGGCGATGATTCATAAAGCTACGGCTACTACCAGGTATCAAGATGCAGAGGAATTTGAACGATTTAGATAAACGCAAAAACAAACAAACAAATGATTTGCATAGCCTTCAGGGTTCACGTGTAATACGCTACCACCGAGAAACCCCGTTGCCCATGAAAGGTGGATGTAGTTTTTAATACAAATTTAGAGGCCAGAAAAAAAAAATGCTCCGGGGGTTACCGTGCTTCCTAGGTCTTCCATGACCCGGGGGAACTCAATACAAACTCATATCTTATGAACGGATGAGTAGAGTATGCACACGAAATCTTATGAGTTCGGCAACGATCCTAGAGCCGTTTGTCACAGAAATCGTCACGTATGGGCACAATTACCAGCGAAATTATCCACCAGGACCTACACATTTTAAGGGGGTCGCACATGACCCCGCGCCATCGGGTGAGGACATAAGCTGCTGAACCGCCCCTTTTATCAGGTTGTGGATCTTACAAGACCCACGCGATCAGAATAGGGATAATAAGCAATAGGAAAAGCATCGACAAAAAATTGTGGGTCCTGGGCGACTCGCACGATCCGTCTGTGTAGTCAAAAAACGTCATCCGGTGAAGGTTAGTGGGGCGTTTAACAGCGAAAAAGGTGGATCTAGTTTCAGACTATTTATTTAGTGCCGAGAAAAGAGACGACTCGCAGGTTTGACAGTGTGACCGCAGAAGGTGGATCTAGTTTTAGACCATCTTTGGACGGTGGGTCAGAAAACAACAACAATAACAACAACAACAACAACAACAACAGCAACAACAGGGGTTCAAACTCACAGGGTTAAACTGTAACAACGAAAAGGGTGGATCTAGTTTTTAGGACATGTTTAGTGGCCAGAAGTTTATTTAGGGGTTTAAGGATGTAACCTCAAAAGTCAGTATTTGTTTCTCAACCATGACAGACTCTCCACCAAGTGAGTGGGGTCAACTAGCTTAACTGCAAGAAGTCTTTTGTTGGCATCTTTCAAAAGGTAGATTAGGATTTAGGATAGAAGAAAGCCTGTGTGGTGTGGGGGGTGGGGGGGGGAAGGGGAGGGGGGAGGAGAGGAGAGGGAGAGAGATGGAGGAAGGAGAGAGAGAGAGAGAGGGAGAGACGGAGAGAGAGAGATTGATGACAGACAGCCCCAGCCACACAGACAGAGACAATGAGTATGCATGTATGTGTGTGTGTTGTTTTGTGGGGTGTGTGGTGTGTGTGTGTGTGTGTGGTGTGTGTGTGTGTTGCGTGTGTGTGTGTCTGCGCGCTGCGCGCCCTTCCACACTATGGGGTCATTCATGCCAGTGCAGCATCACATTCTTTAGGTCGACATTTCTCTAGAAATCATAATTTATTCTTGGAGTATGATACCATAACTCAACCGAAAACACAAACAAGGAAGCGTAGTTGATGCTAACTAGCCAATTTGTGCTTGGAAGGCGGATTTTTTTGGGAAGGAAGCACTGTTGAGAAGAAGAGCGAGAGAGAGAGGGAGAGGAGAGAGGAGAGAGAAGAGAGAGGAGAGAGCCTGGAGAAGAAGAGCGAGAGGAGAGAGGAGAGAGAGAGCGAGAGAGAGAGAGAGAGAGGAGAGAGAGAGAGATTCACGGGAGAGAGAGAGACGAGAGAGAGAGATTTCGTTTGTAATTCAAATACAATAAGATTTGTTTTAGATAAGATTTTTTTTATATCAAACATCACACACCAGTTGACACAGGTCAACGGGGACCTTACAATACCACCACGCTTTATATGCATACAGTTGTCCAATTCATCCCGTAATGGCAACAGAAGAATATTTCTTGGACATTTAAACTGTAAGTCCAACATTATTGATACTATTGCGGGAAACATGCTTTTTTTTAAAATGTACTTACCGCTATAAACTAGTATCCAATTACCGGACTTCATGCGTGATGCCCATTATTATTCAGTTCCATGTCATCAATTAGGACAATCCAAAACGGACGTACCATTTTTTTTTTCATGCAACTTTCTTGAGAGCGCTTAGAGTACAAACATGTATGGGGATTAACCCGGATGATACCACAGCACAGGTATCACACACAACACACACACCACACAACACACAACACACACACACACAAACACACACACCAGAGAGAGAGATAAAGAGAGAGAGAGATGAGAGAGGAGATTGAGAGGAGAAGCAAAACACAAAGACTAGAGATGAGAGAGAGGAGATGAGAGGAGAGAGAGAGAGAAAGAGAGAAAGAGAGGAGAGATGCACACACACACACACACACACACCACACACACCCACACACACACAAACACACACACGCCACGACACGCACGCACGCACGCAGCACGCCGCACGCACACACAACACACACACACACCGCACGCACGCACGCAACGCACGCACGCACGCACGAACGCACGCACGCACCGGGACATACAGGAGTTTTAAATTTGAAAAATTGAAAAAAAAAAGCAGGAACCAAAACAACAACAACAACACCAACAACAACAAATTACTTAAAATGACATGAAAATAGTCGATCGGTTGTGTGACAAGCCTTTGTCAATAATGGTCTTCAACCTCTTGAAGGGAGGGGACGGGATCGGACTCAATGGCACCGGGGGTACTAATCAAGTTCATTTCTGCTGTTTCTGCGATCGTACTGAACAACTTGAGTGTAACAAGCACAGACAGAGAATGACTCAGTGAAGACAACGGTGGGTGTCAGGGCAGAGCTGTGTGGGTGGTGTGTGTGTGTGTGTGTGTGTGTGTTGTGTTGGTGTGTATGTGTTGTGTGTGTGTGTAGGTGCGCGCGCGCGCGAGAAGTGGGTATGTGGGTGTGTTGTGTGTGTGTGGTGTGGTGTGTTGGTGTGTGTGGGTGTGGTGTTGTCGTGTGTGTGGGTGTGTGTGTGGTGGTGTGTGTGTGTGTGTTGGTATGGGTGTTGTGGGTGTGAAAGAGAGGAGGAGGCGAGCGGCTTGACGAGAGAGAGAGAGAGAATCAATTGTGTGTGTGTGTGTGTGTGTGTTGGTGTGGGTTGGTTGTGTTGGTGGTGTGGTGTGTGCGTGCGCGAGCGTGCGTGAGTGCGTGCGCGTGCGGGCGTGTGTGTGTGTGTCGGGTTTGTGTGTGTTGTGTGTTGTGTGGTGATTTTTTTTTTTTTGTGTTGTCTATCTGTCTGTCTGTCGTCTCTGTGATCTGTC
>JADBJO010008693.1:0-30000 GCA_016801955.1 Conus betulinus
CTATTATAAGGGCATTGCCCCGATTGAAGGAGGGAGGAAACATAACATCAATATGAGATTAGTAGAGAAACAAGAACACTGGATGGACGCCCGTCCGAAGTCATGTGATGATCCTAAACTGAAATGCCTGAATAAGCAATTGAGAACTTCTACATACTTTCATTGAGATGCTTAGCAGTCTTAACCGAAACTGCAGGGATCATTGGAAAACTTGGTCGGGATATATTGCGCTCTTAGAAGAGAAAATTACAGCAGCATCAAAAACAAAATGAAGTGTTCTTTCCAGTTTTGGATAAGGACAAGTCTGATCTAGAGTATTATTACGGTAAGGTACGGGGTTTACTATGTTGAAATTCACAGTCTGAAATGTGGTCAGTGTAACGTTTAAGGTTTACTTAAACCATTGCCTAGAGACGTTTGAATCGTGTACGAAGAAAATGCTCGAATACCTGTAACGCTACACTATTTTTTACATGAAAGTCCCATTCCTGCCACTGCATGCAATCAATCTGTCTTTTAATCCATAGAATGATTCTATCATTTTGCACGCCTTGTTTTATCCAACACATAACCATATCCCAATTGATTCTCATTTGCAACAGCCACTGAAGCCCACTTCTTTTGTCTCTGCATCTAGATAGCGGTACCAACATAATGATTAAGGCTTTCCGAGTTCATCTGCTGATTTTTGTAAAAATTTAAAACAATATCGATATACAACTTACACACATTCAATAGATAGATTATCTATGGTCTCCCCATAAACAAAAGTTATCGGGTGTTTGTATTTCAATTCCTAAATAATTCTTTAAAGCAAAGAGGGCACTTTTTCACAATAGCAGGCTGCATCATCTAGTCCCCAAGTTCTGCGCCCATACTGAGCAATTGGGTTGAACCTGTGAATCAAATAACTTCAACAATAAATCTAAACTAGTGTTCTTCAAAATATACAGTTTTCTCATAATGCAGAGCAGAGCTTTCTTTGCTTACGTACACAGGTCATGATGCAGCCAGTGTGGGTGTGAAACTGGTTTTGTTGAAAAAGTAGTATTCCTATTTTGTAAGCATTTACGACAGGCATACACAGCATGATTATATGTCCCAATTTTTTCTTGCTGCTAAGTAGCCACCTTTTTCTAGATACAGTTATATTGCTTTTGCTTAAAATCACTTTTAAATCAGAGAGAAAAAAAGCTGCGCCATTGCAGACTGTTTAACTGTGTTGCAAATCAATGATTGTTTCTGATAATAGTTCATCATCTGCTAATAACAAAATAAAGAGCTCAAAAATAATTGTAAACATTGCACCATGGGTTTACCATTTTTGAAATATTTCTATGGCAAGTTCATTAATAAAACAAAACAAACAACAAATAAATAAATAAATAAAGAAAAAAACAGGACTGCACACATCACCTGTGCTTAACACCATAAGCTGCACTATGAAATCAATTAGTTTATATCCACAAAGTATCTTAACTTTAACAGTTTATACTAACAGTACTTTTTGATGCAATTGTATAAATTACCATTTTTATACAATTTGACCTAAAACTCACCAAAAAATTTTCCTATTCATGAAATCAAAAGCCTATCAAAGTCAATGAATGCAAACATATAATTTTTGTGTTGGAAGGAGAACTGTTCTTGTATGAGAGCTAAACAACGTAAGTAACGTTGTGATCAATAGTTTGAATGGTTTTTTTTAATCCTGCTCGATATTCTCCAGTAATGTTATTTTCTTCAACAAACTCTTGTAAACGATGTTTTTAATAAACGTACTATAAATTTTTTACTTACTGATATTGCGCATAACGAAATGCCCCTGTAATTGTGTTAGGGGTTGTTGATGTCTCCTTTTTTGTATAGAGGAAGCTTAATACTTTCTGTCCAAGTGCAGGAAATGTAACCTTTCTGAAATAAAACATTAAATAAAAAATGTGACAAAGAAATCTCCAACACAATCACCTGCATGTTTTAACAACTTCTCTTACGAACGTTTGCCAATCAAATTTGTCTTAGGCCTTGGTTTGATGTTGAAAAAGAGAGGGGTCCTGGAATAGCTCAGTTGGTAGAGCCCGCCAGGGACTCGTGAGCCTGGGGGTTGCGGGTTTAAATTTCGGTACAGTGGGGATTTTTCCCTAGGAGTTAACATTGGTTCTGACCTCCATTCCCCATACAGTCCTTCGAATGAGACTATAAACCGAGGTTCCATATGTGAACGCACGCACATCTTGCACACACGTAAAATCCCATCACCAGCTTTTGGAAGAGAAGACCAGTTTGGCCGTGGTATGGATGACACGTACACATAGCATGCACCTTCCCCGAACATGGAGTATGGCCTGCCTTAATGGCGGGATGAAAAACGGTCATACACACAAAAACTCCACTGCCTGTCTGTCTATACAGGCAGTGTCCGCAGGAGTATCAGCCTGCGTACAGAAAGAAAGAAAGAAGAAAGTTGAAAAAGAGTCTTAAATAAAGCAGTGAACAAGTCAACAGTGAATAACGATAAAAATAGGTCACTTGTTCTCTCACGATGAAACAAACACACGTCCATAACTCCAAACGAATCCTGCTTACGACACCGAATCGCCTAGCAGAAATGATAACACAGAGCACACAGAACAAATTAGGTAGGGATGTCTCCTGCTTTGTTGTTATATGCTCTGTGGTTGTCATTTCTACTGGGCGATTCGGGTGTCGTTAGCGGCATTCGTTTGGGAGTTATATCCCTTGTTGTTCCTGTATGCTCTGTCTGATGTTATTTCGGCGAGGCGTTTTCGGTGTCGTGTGCAGCATTCCTTTTGAGTTTGCGAGCGTGTCATTATTTCACCATGGTAGCACGAGTTACCGAGTACTTGTTCGTGATTTATGATGGAAAATCTGGCAGACGAAAATCAAAACCTTAAAAAATGAATTTTGTTTTATTTGTGTTTAATCAAGCGTGGTCATAGCCGTTGGGGAATAGCTTGTGGCATCATCAACAGAGCCAGACTTGTGTAACTGGAGATATAAAAGCAAGCCATTGTAATATTTTCGTATGGGGTTTCCCCGTCCTGCACTGTCTAAATCGCATGACGAATCACGTCAAGAAAGCGCTTGTATAGCTTACCCTTTAAACCTTAAAGCAGATCATTAAAACAGACTGCAGCCATCAAAGAAAATCTGTGACCGTAACTGCATAACTTTCTCATGGCAGGTTTAGCGCCATAAAACAAAACTTAAATTTAAAAAAAAAAAAAAGAAAAAAAGAAAGAAAGAAAGAAAAAAAAGAAAAGAAAATAACTAAATGTAGGCCTAATATAAACTGTTGTCAAACAGACCTATTTTGCAAGAAATGCACACCAGTATTCAACCCTCACGGATTTAGAAGGAATCCCTGTCACCTTTGCACTGTTGAATAGATCATTTAGTTTGCGGTGAAAATCCATTGATTTATTTACGCATGTCACCCAAAGAAATGTGCCATAGCAGTAAATCGAAGCAACAAGAATAAGCTGACTGCAGACGTCAAAAATCTTTTATTTACAGCAAAAACTATTACACATTACACCTCTTTCAGATCATCCTCCACTTTGGTTGAAGGCTGTTTAATTGTCACTGAAGACACAGCATGATATAATAGAAATTTGTAACGCTCTCGCTCTGCACAGAGTTCAAAGCGCCCTGCCATGCAAACAAAAGACAACAACAACAAAAAAAGTTCTCCTCTCCTTCTCCTCTCTCTCTCCTCTCCCCCCCCCCCCCCCCTCTCTCTGTCTCTCTGTTGCGTTTTTGCGCGCAAGCGTGCGCACTTGTGTGTATGTGTGTCCGCGCTCACACGCGTGTGTGTGTGTGTGTGTTGTGTGTGTGTGTGGGTATGTGTGTGTGGTGTGTGATATTTGCCTTACGTCACCCTGTCATTGTCAGTCAATTGTCATTAGTGGACAGTAGGGCCGCTCCAAGGTCTTCTATGTGTATTACCGTGTGTTGGTCTCTAGGGATCTATAGCTGAAAGTCAACAGACTGCCCTTTTTTTCTGACTGGCATCCTCTCTCTCTCTCTCTCTCTCTCTTATTCTCTTCTCTGTCCGTTTGTCTGTCTATGTTTCTCTTTCACAGTATGTCCGCCTGTGTATACCCTCACCTCCCCCCCCCCCCTCTCTCTCTCTCTCTCTCTCTGCCTGCCGCCTACCTGTGAGTGTGTGTGTGTGTGTGTGTGTGTGTGTGTGTGTGTGTGCTTTGTAGACGTGTGTGTGTGTGTGTGTGTGTGTGTGTGTGTGGTGTGTGTGTGTGTGTGTGCTTGCGTGCGTGCGTGCGTGCGTGCGTGTGTGTGTGTGTGTGTGTTGCGCGCCGGCCGGCCTGTCACTCTCCCCCTCCCCCCCGCTCTGTGTGTGTGTTGTGTGTGTGTGTGTGTGTGTGTGTGGTGGAAGGCCGATGTGCATACAGCTTGGTGTGTGTGGAAGGCCGATGTGCATACAGCTTGGTGTCAAACTCAATGTTTTCCATGTAAAGGCATAGATATATATCCGAAGGGTATTATGTTTCTCGTGAATGTACCATCCTTCTGTACTTCCCTGGTAACCCAGGCAGCCATATTGATCAAACAAAGGCGAACCTTTAGCTGCACTCTTTTCCTTCAGTCTATTCTTTCCTTATCATCATCCTTCGACGCTGTGAAGGCGTTTGTGTGTGCACATCGTGTTTCCGGGGTAGGTAGGCGAAGGATATGGAGTAGGTTTGTATATATACACACACGTGCACGCACGCATACACACACGCGTGCGCGCATGGTGTAAGTGCGTGCATGCATGCATGCGTACTAGCATGTGTGTGTGTGTGTGCGTGCGTGCGTGCGTGCGTGCGTGCCTGCGTGCGCGCGCGCGCGAGTATGTGCATGCATGCATGCGTGCCTGCCTGTATGTGTGTGTGTGTGTGTGTGTGTGCGTGTGTGTGTGTGTGTGTGTGTGTGTGTGTTTACAATGACCTGCGAATCGTGCAATAGTACTTTTTTTTTTAAATGACTGACATAATGGAGAAGGAATACTAGTGAAAACCCGTTTGCAATACACAGACAAAAAATTAACAGAGGGGGAAAAAAAATCGTGAAAAATCAAAAGCAACTATATTGCGTAACAAAACATTTACAAACTAATCAAACGCCCCACCAAGGCAGTAAACTCTTCACCCACGTCTGGGTTTTTCCCCCTGTTTGTCAGCAAGATCACACACACACACACACACACACACACACACACACACACACACTAAAACAGCCGATCCCCCGTCCCCTACAAAAAAAAAAAAAAAAAAAAAAGGAAATCATAAGAAATACAGAATATGACGTAAGGACGAACCGATTGTCAGTTTCGGTTCTAGTTCGGATTTGAGGCGGATCCATGAATTTGGTTTAAGAGGACTGACTTTGACGGGGGGTCTGAGTTCTCCCGTGTAGCCTTCTGATTTACATTATGATCAATCTGTGGGTCAAAGTGTGAGAGCTTATCAAAAGTGATTCCTGTACAACATCTTTCTCTTAAACACACGACTGATTGTTTTGGCGCGTTGTTGCTTACAGTCTTGTTATAATCAAATTGCAGGGTTTTTTGTTTGTTTGTTTGTTTGTTTGTTGTTTGTTTTTTTAACCATAGTGATGTGTTGATACACTAATATACAAATTCCACTGACATGAACAGTCATGCAATTTCAAAGTCGGTGGTCACCTGACAAATGCTTTGATCTGCACAAGTTTACAGATGAAAGTTCTTCTCGAGCAACTTCGCGAGACCTGGCACGTTTGAAAACAGCCTGAAGGGGTGATGTTTCTGTTCATTACAGTCAAGACCTTTTGCTTTTTTTTTTTTTTTTTTCTACCGTGGTGTGACGACAGTCTGTGTACACCGAAAGGGAGCAACAGGCCTTTGAAAAGAGATGCACTGGAAACTACATTGTACACAACAGCCCGGCCCATCTACGCGGTATCAGATTTGCGCGTTGACAATATCAGAGGTTTCAATCTTCGCCTGTAAGTTTTAAGAACACTTTTTTTTTTTTTGTAAGGTGCACTCGATTTCGAAGAAATAATACAAACAATATAAGGTGAAGAAAGAAGAAGAAAGAAAGGAAGGAAGAAAGAAAGAAAGAGAAAGAAAGGAGACGAAATAAGTGGATAACATTCCTTCGAATCATAGACTCTTTGGAGTATTTTTTTTTTAAATGTAACATGTGCGTCACACTGACAACATACACGTCACGAACAATAAATACGTATTGTCCAGCCATGTCAGTCGCAGTTTGAAGACCCTAACCATGTGCATTGAAATGTGTGTAGATTGTGTGTGTGTGTGTGTGTGTGTGCGCGCGCGCGCGCGCGCGCGCGCGCGTGCGTGTGTGGTTTGCTATTCTGCGTGTGTGTGTGTGTGTGTGTTGCTATTCAAATCATTCAGCAGCCTTCATGACATTCTCTCTTTGAGAAGTGACCTTTTCTCAGGTGAACTTTGGTTCATGGAGATTTTGTCTGGCGAGTTTTCATCCAATGAGCTTTTGTCTAGCAAGCCTTTGTCAAACAAGGTCTTTCAGTGTCGGTGTGCTTTTGTCCGGTGAGCTTTTTTCTGGGAGGCTTTTGTCGAAAGGTCTCCTCACCAAACAACAAACAAGGACGGTAACTCTAGTTAACGAAGTTAGGTAAACTCTGTCTTCTTCTATTGACGACCAATTTCATTATATGGATGATTCTGTCGTATACTTAGTAGTTTGAGAAGGTTGTGCTGTATTTGTCAGAGATAGTTTCAGCTTGAGGAGGGGAGGGGAGGGGGAAGTAGGAGGAGGTAGGGGATAGGCAAGTGGGAGGCTCGAGTCGATAAAGCTAAGCTGATACCTCATCCAGAGCGAAACCGCAGAGGACACGACCAGCAGCAGTTCCAACGTATCTCGTCCCAGGGTGCTAACAGATATAGGCATTTCTCGTTCCTGCCACGCACCATTCGAGAATGGGACCAACTGCCACGGTGTATTGTTAACGGCCGAGTCCATGGAAACATTCAGGACAAAAAAATATAACCACCTGAAAGACACTGTCCTGGATGGCCTCGCTAGGGGCCGCCAGCAAAAACTGTTCTCAGTCATATGTAGAAAGGGGTGGGGAAGAGGGGAGGGAGAGGGTGGGGGAGGTAAATGCATAAGATGTAGTCCTAAAGGCTCTGCCTGTCTCATCCTGGGGATTAACTATGGGGGGCCCAGGAGAGATGAAATGGTGGGAGCACATAGATCTGTAGTAGAAAAGAAGGAAGAAAGAGGAAAGGGGAGGGAAGAGAAGAAGAAAGGAAGAGGGAAGGAGAAAGAGAAGGAAAAGAAAAAGGGAGAGTTTCACAAGGCAAAAAATCTGGAGTGGATCCTGTGAGAGGGGATTTCCAAAAACAAAAGACTGAGTGGGTGTCTTGGTGGCAGCAAGACTGGCTATGTATGTGGAGGGATCTTGTGAGAGGAGACCCCATTGAGGACTGTGTCTTGGTGGCAGCAGAACTGGCAATGCTAATGAGAATTTTTTTTCTTCTTTTTTTTTTCTTTTAACACTGAATGCTGACTCGGCCCTCTTCTTTATATAGCAACAAAAGAATCAGAATGTTGATTGTGGTCGCTCTACGGAAGAAGAAGGAGGTGTAGGAGGAGACGGGTCTACGCCATCACCACATCCTCTGGTAGTTTGTTCCATTCTGGGATGGTTCTTGGGAAGAAGGATATTTGTCGGTAGTCTGCCCTGCATTGTGGGATGTTGTAGCTGCTGCTGCTGTTTTTTTTTTTTTTTTCATGAACTTCTGGTCTGGGATTTCCTGGGCAGATACTTGGGAGTTGATGTCAACGAGGTTGTGATGGAATTTGTACATCATTTCCAGTCTGGCATTTTGTTGGCGTTTCTCTGCATAGGCCACTTCAGAGAGCGTAGGATTACGTCCACACTGGTTGTCTTGTTAGCATTGCTCCTTTCACCAAGTCTGGTACAAAACACATAATTTAAGCAGCTCTTGAAAATTGCATCAGTTTTCCATTGTTGGTTATGGACCAGGCCTAATCAAAATTAATACCCTCCCTTTCCTGGTGGACAAATGTATTATTTGCACCGACAAAGGCGATCCATTGGCATGTATTACGCTTTGTTTAATCTCACTTGGAGTAATCCCACTTGGACCATGTTTGAACTAGGTTAATGAAGCCATTGTTCCTCCTTGATGCCACAGGCCACCCGCCCACAATTACGAGTTTGCACTAAATCAATATATAATCCAAGCATTTTAAGCCAGCACGAGATATTAAACTGATTTAAAAAAAACAAACAAACTTGCCACCAATTATTGCCCCTGTTTGGCAGGGAGAGGGAGAGATTTCCACCGAAGACGTCACATACAATCTTCAAATATATTATCTTTCCCCACATTTCAGGCTTTTGCACTCACCTGTGACCCTGTCTTTGCGCCAGCTGGTTCCTCCCAAATACTCCCATTCCTTTGATTTTAATCTGTCTGCTGGAAACCACCTGGCTTGTACCTTGATGGCCATATGAAAGGAAATGAGGAGAATCAACTTTTAGACACAATAACAATTCTCAAAACAATCTCATTGCACTAGTCTATAAATACTCGACTCCTTAAGCAATGTCTTGGCGCATTGATTTTTTGGTGTGCAGCCTGTACATGTCACATTTTACTAGCAACAGCGAATTCTTGAGGGCTGATGGTTGCTCAGCATATGGGAACCACCAGCTCTTTCTCCTGATTGCAAGCAGGTTTACAGAATGTGACAACTCTTTGATATCAACAGAATGAATATCGTCTTTGAGGGCTGGAGGATCAGAAAAGAAATATGTTGTAATTATGTTCAGCCATTATTATCTCCCTTCCACCCCATAGTACCACCACCTCACCCCCTGACAAGCGCCGAAAATAGTAATGCCTGGTGATTCTTAGGAGTGTTTGTGAATTTTTACTCTCATGCACCATCAGAAAAACAAATCAACAACAAACAACAACCAACATCAACAACAACAACAACAACGACAACAACAACAATAACAGGACACATGACTGAAGGAAGACAGAATCGAGCCAATCAAAACTTGGCTGCAAAATAGCCAAGAGTGGCTTGACCTAGTGGATAAAACATTGTTCTTTGATTCAGGTACCGTAGGTTCAATTCCTGCTTGAAACAATCAGGTCTGATGTTTTTTTGTCTTTAGAATCAACATATGTGCAAACTCCCACCCACTGCTGTAAGTTCCACAGCAAAAAGACTTATGTGAACAGAGTGGGCAAGCGGTGTTGGATGCAGGTGCCTGCTGAGTGGGAAGACTGTAGTGGATGCAGATACTTGTACAGCAGGGGAATGCATGTAGTACTGCATGTGATACTGCCATTCTCTCCACATCAAGCCAACAATTTCTTATTTATATATCCACATCTTTAATTTTGGTTCATCAATAGGACGTGGTGGGGATGGGGTTGCAAATCAACCGAATAATTAGTTGCATTAAGACAGTATTTCAGAGACAAGTGACTCTATATTCAGCCAGTGAGTATGTTAGCAGCTTTTCATGCCAAGCTCTCTGAGGAAAAGATCAGATTATAAAAATATATATATATATCACAAATTATAAGCTTAGCCCGTCAATGAAACAGAGAATTTAAGTGAAATGGCCAAGCTAAAATAACAGACTAATACAATGTTATTAGCCGATATTATCGACTGAATTGAGTTGGGGTAGAAAACGTGTCTGTGCACTCCAGGTAGTAAGTAGCAGTATTCCTATGAAGCACCATTCTTGTTGAAAAGATGCAAAGTACACCATACAGATAATACCATGAGTAGATTCATCCTCTCACCCTTGTACACATGTTCAATCCTACTCCATCCTTTGTAGAAGATCCAGTTGTCCATCAGGTGATGTGATCGATGAGATACATACACACAAAAGAAAAAAAAAAAAAAAAAAGGAACAGTGGCGTCATGACTGAACATCATCCTGAAGACCAAATGCCACTACCAAAATGGATGGATCCAAAACAGTCACATGACTAAAAAATCTCACCAGCAGTGAACTATGGGAGTTCAAGAAAAGGAATGGAGAAAAAAAAGAATCTGTCTGAGCACATCTGCTCTAACTTTATGTAGTAGTTACCACTAACTTAATACAGGTGTTCGAAACAGTTTAGCGTTTCTCCTATGTCTCTCATGTCTGCATGTGTGTTAGGTCAATAGGTACTGCAACCACACATCAGTTTTGGGGTTACAGGCAGGTAATCCTTTCAATGAATGAGCAAAAGTGACCCTTCTTGCTTATAACACACACACACACACACACACACACACACACACACATCCACGATTAGCTGTTTAAACCAACAGCTTTCTAAACCAATATCTGGTGTGATTTCTTAGGGGAAGAGAGGGTGGAGATTAAAAAAAAAGTAAACAAGTTTCCAATTCATGTTTATTTCATGTTCTAAAAAAAAATATCTATAAAAAAAAAACTAATATGGTAACTGCAGGATTATTGCATTTAAATGAAATTGGTGATCCAGAGATTCAGGGACCTCATATCTCTGCAGGTTCAGGAGTATAACTCTGATTAGCAGATCATTAGTTATTATTCTTTTTTTTTTTTTTTTGCTCTGTCTCTCCAGTCAACCATGCCGATAGTTTGATTGTAACACTTGTTACACCTGAGAGAGTGATGAAAAAAAAAATTTTAAAAAGAAAAAAGGGATGCCCACAAAGTAAAAATGCTAGACTATGCAGCAAAATCTCCTCATAAAAATAAACAGAGTCCCATCAAACAATACAGGTGACAGAGACTAGATTCTAGACTATGCAACAAAATATCCTCATAAAAATAAACAGTCCAATCAAACAATACAGGTAACAGAGACTAATCAATAACAACAGATCAAAACATGATTGCAAAACAATTCATCACGCAGCTGATCGTATGCAAGGGAACAAGATATGTCAACAAAGGTGCACAGTAAATATGTAACAATGGAACGTTCATAGAGTCCTTACAAGTTCAAACCATACCAATTTCTTTTTTTTTTTTTTTTTTGCTGTGCCAAACCTCGCGCCACCTCAGAGGCAGCGCACCCATGCTGCTCATTCCGATACCCCATCCGCAGGCACAGCCCAGTTGGCCCCACCGCAGCCCCGGCACCAGCAATCTACAGGGAGCAGTCAATGTCAAGTCATCAAGAGGCGACCCCCGGAGGAGACATTACACTGCTGCTGAGTCACTTCGGTGGTGTTCAGTGGTGCCTGTTCTGATCTAACATACGCAGGACACCACCTACTAAGCCCCCTACTGATGACAGTAATTGCTTAATCGCAGAGCCAGTGTGAGTGAGCTCTCCCTCCGGAGGGCACCACCCATCCGTCCAACAACAGTCCCCATGGACTTGCTGATACCGGTGACCCCGACGGAACCAACCAAAGCCACAGATGTGGGAGAGGACATTGAAATTGAGGTCACCATGAGAGCAGGGCATGAAGATCCACAAATTTTGACTTTTTTTTTATATGCTGATCGATGAGGGTGATTAAGATGATGCTATGGATTTCCATTTCGGTCTCAGACTACATGACAGGGCTGTACTCTACGCTTCCTTTCATTATATACCCCGCGTCAACCAGGCCTGAGAGATACAGACACCTGCAGTGTTGGTCAGGAAATTTTGAGCAACACTCTCAGAAACACATCCATCAAGTGGATGGAACTCGACTGTGTGGTCCCAGTCTTCCCAACTGAGTCCGCAACAAACTCAACTCTGGGTAGGAGCCAGTCGGAGCAGAAAACCCACATGACTCTGATGGAGTTTGAACCAACGATCTCCCAGCCCGGAGTCCGCGACGCTAATCACTTCGCCACGGTGGCTGGTCAAACCAGTTCTTTATTTTCACATATAGCACAGGATCAAACTAAAAAAAAAAAAAAAAAAAGGGGGGGGGGGGGGAGGTGCGGCGCAGAATCTACAAAATCTAGTTGGACTAAAAAATGTCCAGACTCAACATACACCGAAGACTGCTTTAAATCACACACAAAAAAATCCAAACATTTGTGTTCACCTTACCTTTGGAAAAGCTATCTGTTCTGATCAATGATAGCAGAATTCACTCATCATTATCTTACCACTGGTATGGTCCAGTTTCCTAGGTATCTCCAAACACATTCAAACAGTTCCAGCTGTCAATCATTTCCATGCTGGAAAACTGAATTCTCTTACAAGAATGACTTTTGTTGCAAAGTGAAACAACTGCAGGTGGAAATCTAAACATATCTTAAATATATGTCAGCGAACTGCCCAGAGAAACGTGGACAAACGAGTCACAAGACAAAACACAACGTATTTCGACCTCTTAGGTCTTCCTCAGTGAAACAACAAAAAAAAAAAAAAAAAAAACCGAAAATGCACTTAGCTTTGATCGCTTCAGATTGCTTCTGTGTTCAGCGCAAGGAAGAAGGCGTTGGAAGTGCATTTTCGTTATTTTTAAAAAATTTTGTTTCACCTGAGGAAGACCTAAGAGGTCAAAACACGTTGTGTTTTGTCTTCTGACTCGTTTGTCCACGTTTCTCTGGGCGGTTCGCTGACATTATTTAAGAATTATTTTGCCTGAAAGCGAGAGTCCACAACACTAAACTTGCTCATTTAAAAGAATTTACCATCGATTCTAAAATCAGACAAACTTTCAATAACCATTTTCTGCATACTTGTGAGGGTGCTTTCCTTTCTCTAATCTGTTCAAAAACGTGAATCCTCTGACCGGTTATTATCCTTCTGAACTCCGAAAATTTGAATGAATTGCCACAATTTATTAAATCAGACAAACTTTTACAAAATGTTTTCCACAGACATTTAAGGGTACCTTACTTTCGGTAACCTGTTCAAAACCTTGAATCCTTCGCCCTTATGAACTCCTATATGCTGAAGCAAAAACTTAAGGTCTGTCCAACCCCTCTGCTGTGAGGACGGCTCAGAAACGAGGAAAAATGAGACAATCCCCAAGCTGTGTAGACAGAAAGGAGATTGAAACCAGTACACTTCCATTATTCTGCCTTCCACGTCGCCAGTGAGTGAACAAATGCTTGCGCCACCTCCCCCCCCCCCCACCCATGTGGATGACTACCCATCAAGCTCTTTCCGCCATCTTGCACCCATCCTGTACAAAATTCAAGGAGATAAATGACTGCTCGTTCTTCATTTTTAATTGTCCCTAATGTTATTTTTTTTTGCCTGAAGGAGACCTATGAGGTCGAAACGTGCCATGTTTTGCCTTGTAATTTTTTTGTCCATGCATGCCGGCGGAGTTACTTAAAATAACTTTTAAAAGCTGTTTGAATTTCTGCCTGTTGTGTGTCACCTCACTTGGAGTAGGTACTCCAAACCTTCTTTCTATGACTAAGAGGCAGTGTGCTGTTGGCCCACATTCAACTGTGATTTTCTACAAATATTTATTAATAAATCAAGAAATAAAAGTACGCCTGACAAAAATCGTTATTTATCTTTCATTTCCATACATTGTCTTTTGTATTTTTGGTGGTGAGTGTGTGTAAGCATGTGTTGAAAGTTTGCGCTGTTACGGAGTAGCCGCGAGCGTCAGCCGCCATGCGCTCGTCTCGCTCCGATCACTGCTTTGGTCGTCTGCTATGCGCTCGGTGGCACCGTTAGTAGTTCTAAAAATAGTATGCTAAACAGGGAGAAGAGTCATCCCCACAGCGTTTCGAGTGCGAAGTGTAGGCATTCAAGGGAAATTCAGAGTGAAAAACTGTTTTAAAATGTTTCATGTAAAATTTTCAGAATAAAACCAAGAGCAACATTTATACTTTTACACTCACGCAAATCTTCAGTGTTTAAACTACAGTCAAATGCACGGAGCACAAAGCTACGAAACAAGCCGTGGTGCAGCTTCAACGTCGACTCGAAAAATTGAAATGGCGCAAAGTACAAGACGGCATGCGACCTGTAAATACTCAACGGAATCTATCGAATATCAACGAGTCGTCTTCAAACCACACAGTTCCAGCTAATTTGAATGGTAAGTTGCAACCTTTTCCTACAGTTTTACATCACGATTTAACTATATTACTGTCATATATTTTGAAGATTAGTTTGTTTTTGTTTGACGACTGAAACATCGGACTGGAGTAATAGTGGGGTCGTGCTGATGAGAGGAGTATGTGTTTAGTATTTTGCACCAAATTAAAACTCCTACTTAGATTTTATGGATATTTTACAGGTGTAGTTTGTATGACTTCAAGGTTTATTTTCTGTCGATTCGATTTTTTTTAAGCAGATCTTTCCTGTTCGACTTAAATATCAAACTTAAATAGGTCACGTGACCGTGCCCAGCAACGTTTTTGAGGCCTTATGTCAAATGAACAGCTGAAACTAACACACAGTTGCAGTAGGAAAAAATACAGAATATTAGATCTAGTTGCAAAGTGAGACGTCTGCAGGCGGAAATCTAAACAAATCTTAAACAAATGTTGTGAACTGAAAAAAAAAACAACAACAAAAAACCCAAAAAAAAACCCCCTGTCAACAAACGAATCACAAGACAAAATATGTGTTTTGTCCACATTTTTTGGGTGGTTCGCAAACATTTATTTAAGCTTTGTACAGAATATTAATTTTGTGCCTGTATTTTCCTTTATTAAATGAATCAAGCAGCGATTCTAAAACACTTGTCTCATGCACTTCATTGTCATTGGCGGTTATGGTGATATGTGTTATGGTGTGTGTGTGTGTGTGTGTGTGTGTGTGTGTGTGTGTGTGTGTCTGAATGGAATAGATTAGCTATTCATCATGATTTATCAATTAATGACAACCCTAACTCAATTTATTTCTTACTTTTTTTTCAGGTGCTCCAAACTGTGCAGTTTGTGTCTGCTACAATGGGCCTTGTTCTGATCAACATACACTGTAACAATGGCCAGTTCTACACAAACTTTCTCTCCATGACTAAGAAAGAGGCAGTGTGCTGTTAACCCCCATTTGACTGTTATTTTCTCCAAATGTTTGAAAATTAATCAAAAAATGAAAATAAATCGGACAAAATCTGTTATTCATCTTTCATTTCCTTACACTGTCTTTTGTACTTTTGATGGTGATTGTGTGTCAGCATGTGTTGAAAGTTGGGCTGTTTACCTGATTAGCTGCAAGCCTTGGCCAGCATATGCACATCTCACTCCTATCCCTTCCTTTGGTTTTCTACACTGTGCTTGTCGGGATATTTATCAATTCTGAAAATGTATGCCAATTAGAAAGAGGAGCAATTCTTTCAGGCTTTCAACTACAGTTAAGTAAACCTTTAAGTTTGCCCATTCAGTTCCTGCTGGCAAGGGGGTGTGGGGCCAGGGTAAAAACTCAAGGGTTGAATGTATTTATTTTGTAATGACATTGTTATATTCAGTATTTCTTGGCAATCATATAAGTTTCACTAATATGGAAAGCACAGACACTGGAGAATTAGGGTGGAGTAGAGGAAAGAGAGTGGGAGAGGAGCGAGGAGGGGATTGGGGGGGGGGGGGGGGTAGGCAAAGTTTCTTGCTTTTTAATCTTCTGAGCGCTACTTTTGATACAATGTCAATCGTATGCTTTCATAAGATATTGCCAACCAGAGATGTTTAATTCGTATACGTAATGTTTATGTGGCACACAAGAAGTTAGGTAAAAGGTGGGGGTGAGGGTGGGGTGGAGGTGGGATGGGGGTGTACAATTGTGCTGACATGCTTAAATGTCTCCTTATTGGATAGATCTTGTAATCCAGATCATTTTGATATAAGTTACATGCTTGTATGTCAATTGAAAGCAGGGATGTGTCATTTTATAACTTGTTTTGGGTTGCTGATATGGAAAAAAAAAAAAAAGTCAAAATGAAGATTTTGGCATTTTTAGGAGTGTAGTAGTCAGACTCTGCAAGAGCCTCAGGTCTGAAAAAAATTCAGTGTATATTACAAGTAGTTGACATCAATCATCCATAGTTTCAGACATGTCACTTGCCAATGGCCGAGTTACAGGCCTCCAAACATGGCCCTTTAGGGGAATTCCGACTGTTGTAAAAAAATTAAATATAAAAAAATCATAACTTCGCTCCTAATTAAGCTACAGCTATAAATTTCACATAACTTTCTTAGTTTTACGTTGTTTCTATAACCTTGACCTATTGAAAACAACAGTCAAAAACATTTTAAAAATCACTTTGGAGTACCTACTTTGAGACTAAAACACCAACTCAAACATCGGCTGAACATGTCACTCAACTGTCAACAGATTTGGCTGCACAACAGAAGCTGTTACAAACACCCACTTTGAGCTTGTGAGCGTTACGAGACCTCTGACCAGATAGACTGTACAGGCTTGCACCCAACGTTCGACCCAAAACTGACAGGAGAGGGAAGGAGGAATGAAGGGGACTCGAGTACCCAACAGGATGCCAGCTGCCGCTGGGCGTTAGTATCATGTATAACTTGGTGCTGCCAAGGCCACAAGAGCACAAACTGTAAGATTTTGAGTACAGCATTCCACATTGAAGCTTAGCGCTGGTATGCCATGTAGCCAAAGCTGTACTGGAGACTTTCTTTTTTTTTTTTTTTTGCTCGTTTCCTCTTTGAAATCTGTCTCAGTGGTGTCCTCGATGTCTGACAAGTCATACTCAGTAGAATTTTCATACCTTTTTTGCTCCACACATGATGTAATGGCAGACTAGGACCAAATCTCACCAATTCTTGCAGGGTTTTAATTTGACCTAAAACAAAAAATAAAAAAAAAGAAAAAGAAAGAAATTGGCGGACATAAACAAACTGATAAGGTTATGAAACTGTGATTGACCTCAATGGGGTTCTTTTTCCCCTACTTTTCCCTTCCTCTCCTCGGAGAACTTGGCAAATTTTGATGAAGTTAGTTTACAGTCTAAACATGTATATTATTTCAATTTGATTGAAATGCCGCTGACTCTGTGAGGTGAGTTTTTCCTCCTTTTTTTTTTTTTCAATTTTGTTTTTTCGATGTTGCATTTCAACATGAAAGTGTGCCAGCATAGCACTGCCAACTAAATTGTAGCATGCTACTTTTTCTTCGCAGCTGACTACCTGCCAGTTCATATGATTGATGTACATGGATCAGTTAGCTGACTGAATACTTCTGGAATGCTTCCACCTTCAGTTTGTTGAGACTTGTGTGAGACAACTGCTACTACTAATGAGATAAGTACAGTGGCAGCATATGATACAAAATCAGCTGTGTGCACAATACACCCTGACGCAGTCAACAGGTAAATGACTGGGAAAAAAAATGACAAAAAAACATTCACAGAGCAAAACACGAAGTACACCCACAGAATTAAATGCAAAACAATATAACAAAGCGTGTTCAAAAGGTTAACTACACAACAATATGTATGCAAAACAAAAACCTGTCTTCCTCTTTTGCTTTGGGGACACACAGCGATGCGATACTCTAAGAGATCACCCCATTCAGTTTGTTCTACTGCAGGCTCTAACACATAAAGCATGAGTCATAACCCACACTCCTCCCACTGCCTCACACGCAACACACGTCATGTTCCTCAGACACACGTTCGAAGAGCTGGCAATCTGAAGAGCCGTAGCGTTCAGACGCACACTGATCATATTCACAGCCATGGCAACACACACCCCTTTAGGGAGAGGGAAGTTTGATCCCCTGTTCCCACAGCAGTCTGTATTGGGCAGGATCAGCAGGACGCTGGAGGCACCAACTGCTCCACCGGTGTGGTACACATACATGGGTTTCTTTTCCGCCCAACCCGTTGCTGTGGGTCCCAGGGTGCACCTTCCAGCCCATCCCGTAGTGAATGTCTCCATCATCCGTAACCTTCGCCAGTTCAACTGGAGTCCAGAGCTGTTGGACTGTGGAGGGTCTGAGATATCCCCAGGACGACGATTCCCCAGCGTTTGTCCCTGCAGAGGTTTGAACTTCTCCATGCGTCTTATTTTTCCTCCAGGATAGAGTCAGACTTGCTCTCTGGAACAAAAAGTGCGAGAATGTAAACTGGCACCTGTTTCTGCCTGTGAAAGGATTCAGAAACTATGAAATGTTAACTTGTGAATATTTTTGTCTCTTCAGTCATTTGCTTTTAATACTATCTAGCTGAGAGCAGAGCGCACGGCGCAATTCCCTGCTGCCGCACACTACACATGACGCTCAGTCCCTGCCAATACGCATATTTTGCCACTTTTAATTCACTTTACGGTAGCATTTTTATGGTAGCTAGATAATGACTGACAGTGTTGTGTTAGATGTCAGGAAAGAACAAACACTCAACTAATCGAACATAGTAATTTCCAATCATTTACTTTCAGTGTGTTGACACGACTGTGCGTTGAAAAATATGTCTGACAAGTAAACAAAATTCTTTGTTTACATTCTCTTCCATTCTTTTACAACACCAAATCAGAAGATGAAGGGATGGCTGCATCTTCAAACAATTCACTTTCCTCTTCTCTTTCTTAGTTTTCTGTCTCTCTATTACTCCCCTCATCCCCAGATCCACTTTGTAATATGATATCAAGTGCTTCATTGAGTGAGAAATTGCTACCCACCCCTTCGTCTGACCAACATTTTTTCTGGCACAGGAAATAACTGCCATGCGCACGCTTAGCGGCAAAGCCCAGTGCCATCAGTTCCTTTATTTCAAAGCTGCTGGGGTCAGCCAAGTTCACGACAGAGCACTGAAGTAAGGTATACAACTCGCTACAACATCCCCAAGACTAGTTACACAGTTTATTTCCTTTGGATCATTTTCTGGAAAGTGTAAGAATTTTTCATGTTCCTGTCACCCGATAGTGGCTGACACAGCAGAATGTACTGTCTGTCTGTCAGCCAGCCACCTGGGTGACGCGGCTCGAGGGAAAGGAATCCCATCAGCAACCTTTGGATGACACAGCTGGTAAAGGTTAATCTTGTTTCAAGATCTGTGTTGAGAACAGTGTTCTATGGGACTATCTCATTCTCACTGGAAGTTTCAACACTCTGATCAGGTGTGAGAAAAACAGTCTCATAGATGAGAGCTCAGTGAATTCACACAGTAATTTTTCAAACTCAAGCTAAATGGAGGAAAATGGATCCAACAATCCTGGTAGTGTGACTACAGCAGTCATTATAAGTCAACTACTAATGCAACTGTCCACTTGCTTTCCACCAATGCTGGCCCAATGAAAATCAAATCAGAATGCAGTATCAGTTTGCTGATATTCTAATCAGTATCTTATCACCTGAGCTGGTGAAATACTTCAAATATCTGGTACACATGAACAAGGAACTATTAAAGATCTCAAAAACAAGACGGAGAGCGAACAACCAGTAAAACACGGAATGACAGATATTTACTGGAGGTTTCCATGTAGGTTTGGGTCTGTTTGTAAACAATGTATCCCTGCCCTCTGGAATTCTGTGATAGTGACTTCCCCTTGACTGTTGTCACTCTTTCTGACCCTCTCCCCCCTTTACTTTTTATCTTCTTTTATCACTGTCCACCATTTTTCTGTCTTTTTGGCCCATTCAACTATCCTTGTTCGAGACAGCCAACACCCTTTTTTATTCTATCGCTGAAACTGACATCTTTTCTGCTGTAATCTGGTGGTTAGGAGGTAATGAGACTATACACAAGGTCCAGGGTCAACACGAGCTGTTCATTCTGTGGAGTTTTTGTCTATATCGCTTTTCTTTTCTTTTCCTTTTTTTTTTTTTTTTTTTTTTTTTTTTTTTTAAAAATTAAATCCATTCAACCCTTCCCAGTTTATAGCCTAGGAAGGCCTCTTCTGCCTGGTCAGTCTGGGCTGATTTACTTAATCGGGAGGAGCCCTTCACTTCCATTCTGTCACCTCAAAAAGTGTTTCACCAAGAGGCAAAGTAAATCACCTGTAGATTACAAAGTGACAGTGTTGCAAGATATTTCAATTTCATGTAATATAATACGATTTTGGACTTGTAATGCTTTGATAAACAAAAACATCGTTTTATTATTATATGAACACATTTTAAAAAGATTATTAGCAAGTCTGCCAAACAACGGGGACAAAGAAATCACAAGACATAGCGCAACACATTTCGATTGCTTTAGTCTTGTTCAGGCAAGATAAACATAGTCAGGACAATGAAAACGATGAACAAGCAATCAATTACCTTCTCAAATATAGCACAAGATTGGCATTGAATGAAAACAAGGCTTTTGGGAAGGAACAATGGGAGTTAATAATGATGATAATCATTATAATGATAGCAATAATAATAATGATGATAATAAAAGTATTGAGAAATAAAAAGTGGACTACTACCACTTTTGGTGATAATACGAAGATAGTAGTTGTGATCTTGATTGTGGCTGTATACACAGAAGCAGCATGGTTGTAGTTGCAACAGTGTTAGTGGTGATGATAATGGTACTGACAACGATGACAGTGGTTGGAAAGGAATACAAATGATCAATGAGTAAGGGCTGACATTACTACTGGAACAAGAAAGAGAAAAAAAAGAGGGGGAGGAGGATCACATACCTACACCTACACACACATATGCATAGGAAAGAGCAAAGAAAGACGGGAAACTCGTACAGAGGAGACAGTGTACAAAACTGAAAGAAACCCAGATGAGGAACGGGGATGGATAGGTCTCTGAGTAAGGAATAGATTGATGTAGCAAACAGAGAGAGTGTAGGGAGAGAAGGAAGGCAGACAGCTCTTACACCCCCTACTGACAACAGCAGTTGCTTAGCAGCAGAATTTTGTGACCGTAAAAGACAGAGCTTCAGCTTTAAAATTTTTTTTCTTCAGAAAAAGCTCTCCTCCTCTCAATTTTCCCCGTACGGGTGTGAGAGTTGGACCTTGATGGCAGAGTTGGAGAGAAGCATCCAGGCCTTTGAAATGAAGGCATACAGAAGACTGCTCCACATCTTCTAGACAGATCACAAAACCAACAACTCTATCCGAGAGCTGGTGTCCACATTGGCAGGACCACAGGTACCCCTCTTGGCTACAGTTAGGAGGAGAAAGCTGATGTGGTTTGGCCACGTGACAGGACACGTCTCGCTGGCAAAGACAATCCTGCAAGGCACCTTGAAGGAGGAAGGAGGAAGGTGCAGAGGCAGGCAGAGAAAGAGCTGGTCGGAGAACGTGATAGAATGGACAAACCTCAGGCTGCCAGAACTCCTGCGAGAAGAGGAGGACAGACCGCAATAGAGAAGACTGACGGTGGCGTCCCTCATGTCCTCCCTACAACCACTTTGGTCACAGGAATGAGAGAAAAAAAAAAAAAATCTTCGGAAGAAGGTTCGATGGCAATTTCAACTGTGTTTTTGATACAAACCTTTCTTGAGCGCTGAGTTGCTGCCTGCTGCTGATTCGTTGAACTGGTAACTGTACAGCATGATGTTGGCAAACCGTAGAAGGTCTGTTATAGTGGACAATATGCCACCCCCTGCATACTTGTAGGAACAGTCGACATATGCTGCATTGATGAGAATGCCTTTCTCATTTCTTATGTAGTTCCTGGAAAGAGACACTCAATTAGCAGTGTTATCATCGTTATCATCATCATCATCATCATGCACATTATCTCTGCTTCATACTATCTAGCCCAAAACAGCGTGTACAGCACAATTCCCTGCTGCCACACGCTCACGCATAGTGCTCAGTCCCTGCAGACGTGCATATTTCGCCACTTTTTTGATTTATTTTTACCGTAGCTAGACAACAACTGACAGTGTGTGTTAGGTGTCGTAGGAAAGAACAAACACTTAACTAATCTAACAGTAATTTTGAATCATTCACTTTCAATGTATAGACACGACTGTGCGTTGAAAAACATGTCTGACAAGTAAAAAAAAATCTTTGTTTACATTCTATGCCGTTCTTTTACAACACCAAATCAGAAGATGAAGGGATGGCTGCATCTTCAAACAATTCACTTTCCTCTTCTCTTTCATAGTTTTCTGTCTCTCTCTCACTCCCCTCATCACCAGATCCACTTTGTAATATGATTTCAAGCGCTTCATTGAGCGAGAAATTGTCATCACCCCTTCGCCTGACCGACATTTTTTCTGGCACAGGAAATACTGCTGCCCGCGCGCGCGTTCAGCAGAAAGCCTGGTGCCACCAGTTCCTTTGTTTCAAAGCTGCTGGGGTCAGCCAAGATCACGATAGGCCACTGAAAGTAAGGTCTACAACTCACATTGACATCCCCAAGACTAGTTACAGAGCTTATTTCCCTTGGATCATTTCATGAAAAGTGTAGGAATTTTTTTATGTTCCCGTCATCTGATAGTGGTTGACATGGCAGAATGCACTGTCTGTCTGTCACCCAGCCATGGCTGACGCGGCTCAAGGGAAAGAAATCCTGTCAGCCACTATTGGCTGACACGGCTGCTAAAGAAAAAAAAAAAGCCCCAAGTGCTTACAAATACCATCAGAAAGAGACAATAGATAGAAGTATGACACAATGATATATAAAAATAATATATAGGAAAAATCATGAAAAATACAGTCAGTCAGTCAGTCATTCCCCTGACCGCTGGGGTCGTTGGGGGGGACGTGATGAAGCAGCCGCCGTTTCTTTCCAGGCTAAAAATAGAGTAACTAAAGGAAAAATATACAACACAACTGCAACACCAACAGATGCTATGGTAGGTCAGGCACTCACACACATGTTTGATGTTATTTGCCCCACTCTTATAATGCCCCTCTCCCCCCCTCCTCCCTTCACATATTTCCTCCCCTATTTCTCCCTGCGTCTCCCAACCCCCTCCTCCCTGCTACACCCCTCCCTACCCCACACATACTGCTCTGGGCTTTAACCCTCTTGACAATGGAGCGCCCGCTAGCGCCCGGCCGGAAATCACACAGCCAAAACGCTGAGTGCCCACCAGCGCCCCGTAAAACACGTGGCAACAATGGCGCCGCCATGTTTTTCTCGTAGAAAAGGAAGTCTCGCAAGAACGTGACTTCCTTCTTCCTGTAGCCATTTACTTCCGTTTGCAAAAAAACGCGAGTCGATACGTTCCGTGGTTCTCGAGTTACGAATTTTTAAAGTTTTGAGATCGAAAATGCCGTTTTTCACCGTGGCTAACCTTGAGATCTGCCGTTCTATAATGAGATTTAGTGATGGAGATACTGTGTTTTGTAGGATTTACGGCATAAGACTTAGTGAAAGTGCTGGGTAATGAAGCTTAGAGTGACCTAGATTTCGACTGAGATGAAGTTCCAGGTATGATGAACAACAATTCGGAAGAAAGTTCTGAAGAAGATTTTTTTTTCCCCCGAATAAATGGCTCATGTGACATTCTTCAAACTTACGATATAGCAACATATATATTCGTAGGAATTTTTAAAAATTATTTTCATTTCGTTATTTCCTTTCCTCTCTTTTAAATTAATTTTTTAATTGGGTAACCATGTTCAAATTACGGAGTTACTTACCTTGCCGACGGTTTTCGGTGTAACTAAGCTCAGATAAGTGCATACTGAAGAGGGTTAATGAAGCTTTGCAATCAGAAATATATGATCAGCTTTATTCCAAATTCCCCATTTGACTGGACTGAAATAAAAGAGCTTCTGTTATGGTGGTCGTGACTGGTCGCACACTGTCATGAGAATGAACATTCCTGTGCATACTGCATGCATGTGTTGTGAAGGGAGACGACTGAGAAAGAGGAAGAGAGAGACAAAGCATACTCGGCTCAGGGAGGAGTTGGATTGCAATGGCACCGTGAAGGCATGTTTTCTCTTGACTTTGCGGTGAATAATGATTTAAAAAGAAAATTGTAATGCAGAAGTTTAATCTAGGTGATCTGCCGTTGGAAAATAATCTTTCAGATTTTCTTGAAACTTTGAAGGAAAATGGTTTCACACAATCTTCCAGACATTGCTGTGGAAACTTTGAAGAAAAAATGGTTTCCCTTTACTCCAGTCTTTACTGCAGGTGGGTTAGGAAGATTTAGCAACTCTCTATGCTGTAAGTCCATGATTAACTTTGTCAGGCATGCATGAAAGATGGATGGCATATTTGGATGCAGAAGGTCCAGAAGTTTGCATTGGATGTGGAAACAATGTTCTTGTTTTCCTCGAACAAGAAAATGACATTCTTCTGTCTCCAAAAATTTGGTTCACCCGAGAAGTGTAACTGTAAGTCAGTCTATGCAATTTTGACTTCACTCTCAACAGTTTTTGAGATTTTTGCATTCTGCATGACGGATTTTTTTTTTTTTCCGTAACATTCGGCGCATCATCATATTTTTGTGATGAATGTGTCTATTTCGGGTTTTTTAGGTGATATATCGCTTCAGATAACAAAAATGTTATTTTAAAATACCATGATTTCGGGAAGAAAACCATGATCACCGGTGTTCGGAATTCAAGGAGAGAACTGAAGAGAGTTAAGCATATCCGAACAGTTCAATTTTCCTCCTAACAATCCCTTCACACTGCAAATCGTTACTCTTCCGAAACACAGTGATTTAACTTTACCTGGCACGATTGTAGACCAAGGGTTCATTTTCATCCAGGTAGGTGTTGTCAAGGCCAAGCTGGCGGAAGAGACGTCGGATGAGCACTGGAAACTTGGTCTTTGTGGCGCCCTCTAGGACTGCTGCCACTAGCGTCCACGCATGAGAGGAGTAGAAGAACTTTGTGCCTGGAATAAATGGTACACACCAGTGTGGATAAGGTGTTGTTTGTTGTCATGTGTGACTTACTTTTTGTTTTCATAGCTGATTTTGCTGTGTTGTCAAATGTGCCTTTCTGTTTTAAATTTGTTTTATTACAGCCCCCCCACACACACACACACTCACCACCTACCCCTAGCTTCTCTCAAACTATCATTTTGGGGTGGGGGATGGGGGGGGGGAGAGAGCAGAAGATGTACACGTTCCACCCTAAAGAGATGTTTCACGTAAAGTGACACAAATATGTGAGTTTCAACACAGATCAGCGTTTCATATCTAGCACAGAAGAGATAAGGCAATAAAGGAATCCTGCCAAACACAGACATCAATAAAGTACAACTCATACCGCCATAACTAAAGCTGATATGTTGACCAATCAGTTTGCTCCATGCCATCAACCAGAGTGACGTTCACTGAAACCATTTTCCGTTTGGTGTCATTCACCTGGTGTATTTTTTGCATGCGTTTCCGACTTGCTTTGAAGTTCACCCTTTTCCTCCACCTGATTTCAGGTTTTACAGCAGTAGTATTACTGATGCTGCAGGCCGGTTTTCAATGAGGAAAAAAAACAGTTACAGTGTGTTTTTAGAACTACCACATCCGCAAACCTCTTTCTGGTAGCCACCAATCCCCCCACCCCCCACCCCCCCCCCCAACTACCCCAGCCGCTCTCCTCTCACAATGAGAAGACAAAAAGAACTGGTCAGCTCACAGGTGATTTTTTTTTTTTCTGCTGCCAGGGGAATTAAACATGGAAGGATTACACCCCAAGTGTTGGGGTTTTTTTTTTTTTTTTTTTTTTTTTTAAACAAGACAAATTCAAAACATGAATATGTATGTATTGTCAAAAATTTCACATTTCAAGAAAATTTATCATTTTGTAGACAAATATAAACAGTAACTCACAGGTTCATGTGCACAGGAAAGTTTGTAATAATCTTACTAA
Organism: Conus betulinus; assembly: GCA_016801955.1. Taxonomy (NCBI): domain Eukaryota; kingdom Metazoa; phylum Mollusca; class Gastropoda; order Neogastropoda; family Conidae; genus Conus; species Conus betulinus. The sequence continues at coordinate 25,663 of JADBJO010008693.1, forward strand.
CAACGCAAACTGAACCTGGTCCGACTGTTTACACAATGGGACAAATTACTTACATACTGAAATACTTAACCCAAGCGTATATTAGTCTTGCTGAAAAATCATGGATCTGTCTGTGGATCCTATCCAACCATGAATATACCCCAAAACTTAATGAGACAGAATCTCTGTCACTCATCTGCAAAGGCAGATTACAACAGCTTCAGTGGTTTAAATCTAATCCTGCTAACAGACAAACAACTTAAGTAAAAACAAAAGCTTAGCAAAGATAACAACTCAAAGAATACAACAGTCTTGCAATAGAGTTAAATAATTACAGAGAAATCAAAGCAACGAACGTCTGAACCTCAGATACAAGGGCAGTCACAAGGCATGAGCCAGCGCTTGAAAATGGGGACACTGTAAACTAAACAGGGACCGGAGTGGCTCAGCTGGTAGAGCACCGGACTCGTGATCCTGAGGTTACAGGTTTGAATTTCGGTAAAGGGGAATTTTTCCCTCAGAGTTAACACTGGTTCTAACTCCATTCCCCATACAGTCCTTCAAATGAGACTATAAACTGAGGTTCCATGTGTGAACACACGCACAACATCTTGCACACACACATAAAATCCCATCACCAACTTTCAGAAGAGAAGGCCAGTTTGGCCGTTGGTATGGATGACATGTTACACATAGCATGCACCTTCCCCAAAGTTGGAGTATGGCTGCCTTAATGGCGGGATAAAAAAATGGTCATACACACAAAAGTGTCAGAAACTTCAACTCGATGAAGGTGGACACTCAAAGAAAGAAGAATGTGGGAATAAGAACACTAACCCTTGCTGATCCACCTCAGCATACAAACCACAGATCCCATGGTGTTTTTGTGATTTCCCCTCAGGTACAGGAGAGATGTAGAGCGACTTGTCATAGAGGGAGCCCAACAACATTAATGGTAACCATCTCATAACAACTATCTCATCCAAGAGAAGAATTAAAAATTAAAAAAACAACAAAAGAAAAAAAATCTGCGCCAGCTGGTCTAAAAAATCCAATAGATGATCAGTACCGGCGGCTAATATTCTTTTTGTATTTATACTTTTTAAATTTTACTGGCTATCGCACGTTTGTTTGGTTTTTGTTTTTTTTTTTTTTTTTTGTTTTTTTTTTTTTCGTTGCTGTATTTGTACCTGACAGTTACACACAATGCGAAATCCTGAACCTAATACTTAATCAAATATTTTTTTTTAATTGTTAAAAAGAAAATTCTAACACCATTCAGGATATTTTTTAAGCATACCAGGCTTATGGAGAAGAGGGTCATCTTTGAATAATGCCACCCCTGCCTCGGGTCGATGTGTACTTTTCTTTGATGTAAAATTCATCCTCCTTAAACTCTCCAGGTGCCTCTCTTGCCGTCTTCTCCTTTCCCTCTGGCTTGGAAGAAGCGGAGGGAGAGGAATTTGATACGGGAGTGGGGTCTTCTTCTCACGTAGTCTTTGTTGTAATGGCGGATACCACTCATGTGAGACACCAGCTGCCCGTGTAGTCACCGTCACCTGTACAAAGAATGGATTCACCAGTGCTGGAACTTTGAACTCTTCTCAGAACCACACAGTGACAGAATATTACTTGGGGTCCAATTTCAGTGAAAAAAAAAAATGATGAAATGATGAAGAGAGAATTCTATTCCTTTCAAGACTCATCCCATTTCTAGAACAAAGGCAGGTCAATGGGCCACACAGACGTATATACGGCAGACGATAGCACAGGGAGGTAAAATGGGCAGTCAAAGAGACTGACATGAAAATAGGAATTATCTTTGCTCAGACTGTCACTCTTTGATAGTTTGCTTTCCTGGCGTAATTTTTTTTGTCTTTATTCATTCTTGGCTTACCTCCAAACAAATACTTACCATGTTCACACTTTCGTTTGTTTTTTTTTTTTTGTTTTGGGTTTTTTTGGGGGGTATGTTTTTGTCTTTATCAGATTCAACCCCCACCTACGACTCCCTTCAGAGAACTGTTTTTTTCAGGCAAGTTTTCTCTTTGTTTACACTAGATTCATCTTGCAACGAAGACTTCCTCTTCTTCAAGACATTTTTCTGGCACATTTTTTGGTTTTTTTGTCTCTACTAGATTTACATCCTATCACTCTCTCTCTTACTACATTCAACTACCTGTTTTATGAATATTTTTGTCTCTGTCTTGAGAACATTTACCTCTATTACAGGACATCTCTTTCAAAGAATTGTTTTTCTTCATAAATTTTATGCCTTTCTCTCCACCAGAATTGTCTGCGTATAAAACCCTCCTCCTTCCATTTAAAGACTTGTGTCTTGTGTTCAGATGCCTCTCTTAAGAATCCCTCCCTTTAAAGACTGTTTATTTTGCAGGAACATTTTTCTTATGTCAACTGAATACACCTCCCAATGTAGATTCTCTCCCTTTGTCAAAGGGTATTTCTTTACAGCATTTCATTCCCCCCCCCCCCCCCCCCCCCCCCCCCCCCCCCCCCCCCCCCCCCCCTTTTAATTTAAGCATTTTATATTCATATTCCAATATGATATTCATCAGATGAAAAAAAACAAACTGTCTTGAATAAACAAAACAAAACTTGTTCCATGTATAAAAATGCTTTTTTTTTTTTCTTTTACCTTCTCTCCATTGACCATCTTCTCTGGAAACTGAGGTACATAAACTTGCACGGGTTTATCAAGGTCAAGGTCGCCGTTTTCCACGGCTTTGGCGACAGCAGTCATGGTAATTGACTTGCTGATGCTGGCAATGCGTATCACCGTCTCGGGCTTACATGGGAGGCGGTTTTCAACGTCTGCATACCCAAATCCTGTGGAACAATCAAGCTTAGATAATGCTTTGTACAATTGTCTACTTCGTTAAAAAAAAAAAAAAAAAAAAAAAATTAAAGTTCTACTAATTTCCCTCTTCACATACCTTTCAAGCTGATCAGTTCAATTTTTTTTTTTTAAATGCTCATTTGCAAACAGACAGAGGCAGATACCTGATTAAAAGAAAGACAAGAATGAAAAACTGAGAGAGAGAGAGAGAGAGAGAGAGAGGGGGAGAGGAAGGAGAATTTAGAACCTATCTAACAACAAAATGGAAGCAACCCTAGATGTATGTATATACTATGACACATAGATTTTGGTTTAGATGTCAGAGAGAATGGAAAAACGTTACATACAAGGAAGAACGAAAAAAAAGAGTGGAAAAACATTACATACAAGGAAGAAAGACAGAAAAAACATCTAACTAATATATGAGATACTGGAGGGAGGAAGACAGATGAAAGCGACAAGAAAGCGGGTAAATTTACAGGTTACTGTGGCATTCAAGGTGATACATTTTGTGTGCACACACGCACATACACCAACACGGACACACAAATTTCTTTTTTTTTTCTTTCTTTCTGCTACACAGGCTGATACTCTTGCAGACACTCCCTGTAAAGACAGGGAGTGGAGTTTTTGTGTGTATGTCAGTTTTTTTTTATCCCGCCATTAAGGCAGCCATACTCCATCTTCCGGGAAGGTGCATGCTATGTGTAACATGTCATCCATTCCAAATGGCTAAACTGGCCTTCTCTTCCAAAAGTTGGTGATGGGATTTAAGTGTGTGCAAGATGTGCGTGCGTTCACACATGGAACCTCGGTTTATAGTCTCATTCGAAGGACTGTATGGGGAATTGAGTCAGAACCGATGTTAACTCTGAGGGAAAAAGACACATCAAATGAATAAGATGGTTTCACCTTGTCCCCACACTGGCTCCCCATCCACGCTGACAGCTACCAGCAAACCTGGAACCACTCTCGTCCTGAGGCAAAAATATCCACATAACATTAACTGAAACATGCATAAACTGAATCCCCATTACACTGACTATACCAGCTGCTGAGCCGAGCCCTAGAACAACCCTCTGAAACAACAACAACAACAAAAAAACTGCTTTCCTCAGCTGCATTCTTGAGGACATTCATTCATCCAATTTTTTTTTAATCCAAAATTGTGAATGCGCTGAAAAATTTGGAAAAGTGAAAATTCATGAGCAATGCCGAGACCGAGCGCTGCTGACCTTTCTTAAATCTAAAATTCAGTTCCATGCTAACAACCTTTAGAAACTAGAATTCAAGACTGAGGTGCCAACTTCACATTCGGATGTAAATCTTAAAGTGATATGGTTCTAAAGGCAAGTTTGGAACTCGCTTTTTTCTCTGGGATCTTTTTTCCTTTCTTCTGTGTGCCTCTAGTTTGTGTATGTGTGAGGTAAAGGCCTACACATAATCAGCAGAAGTCCAAAGTTATAAATGGACACGTCTTTATTTCAATTCACCGTGCAAAT
>JADBJO010008693.1:37500-60000 GCA_016801955.1 Conus betulinus
AGCATACACAGAAGCGGTTTTTCGCGCAGATTGCAGATGACACGAAAGGGAGAATGTCTACCTCAAGACATCACATTACCTGGTCAAGGATGGCATGGTGTCAGGTCAGACATCATAGCGCGGAACTGTGCAATCGTTCTCAGCATTCAGTCCAAATCACACTGTTTCTCCTTCACTGTTGTTCTTCCGTGAAGAAGAAATCTTAAAAAAAAAAAAAAAATCCCATGAATTGGATCAGTTTTATGCCAGTTTGCAAAGATCGTGTCAACCATACTCAAAACAAAACATGACGTGCCGTAACCACCCAGAGTGTTGCAGTGGTTAGCGTTGAGAGTTGTGGACTGGGAGGCCGTAAGTTTGAATCCCATCAAAGACTGACCACGCTGCATTTCTCCGACTTCAGCCGTGTTTGTGCATCTCAGTTTGGGGAAAAACAAAATTGACAGCAGAAAGGTACCCAGGAATAATGACTTCCTCACTTTTAGTCCCGTAACATGTCCCACTTCAAATCGAAGATGTGCATCTCACAGACTGAAAACAAATTGGACAAAAGGGGAAGCAGCAGCCTGACCCCCTCTGAGTGTAAGGAGTGTAGAGTCGAAACATTTGCCTCAGGGAGGTCTCTACTCTGAAGACTTTTCTGCTGTTAAACTCTCCTTAGAGTTTCTCTCTCCCTCTCTCATATTTACAACGCACACACACACACTTCTATCCGTCTATCTATCCATCTGTCTGCCCGTCTGTGTTTCTATCTATCTATCCATCTACCTACCTGTCTACTCACCCATCCACCCACCTACCTGCAGAGTGGGAAGATGGCGGTGAATGCAGGTGTCTGCAGAGAGAGAATGCACGTGCTAGCATAGGTGATGTCGCTACTGTCTTCAAATCCGCCCAACATTTTTTCTTTCTTTACGATTCCACATTTCTAATCTTGGTACATCAGTAAGACTTGTGGTGTGTTTCCATGTGTGTGTGTGTGTGTGTGCACGCGCACGTGCGTGCGTGAGTGCGTACATAGGTGTGTGTATGTGTGCACGTTTGCAACCCAACCTCACAACTGGTTACTCACAAACTGGTTAGTTTAAAACAGCATTTCAGCAGCAAAAGGCTCTTCATTCAGCCAGCGTGTATGGCATCAGCCGCTCCTTTAAGATGTCAGAGAGGAAAGATTGGATTTTAAAAAAATATCACAAATTGCACAACAAGCCCCTCATCAAAACAATGAAACAGACGGAATGTAAATGGATTGAGAAAGCTGACATAAATGACTAATATCACTGACCCATGCAATCGACTGAATTGTGTGTGTGTGTGTGTGTGTGTGTTGTGGGTGGGGGCAGGGACAAGTTTTGTCACAGCATTCTGGGTGATCAATAGCAGTATCGCTATGGCATACCATTTGCGTCAAAAGGACTCACAATGCACCATGCCGGTGTACCATGAGGAGATTCATCCACTCGCACATGTTCAATCTTACTCCATCCTTTGTAGAAGATCCAACAGATCAGTGGGTGATGTTGATTGGTGAGACACGTACACACAGTTAAAAAAAGGAAGAGAACAAAAAACTGCAAACAGCATTAGTTTTGGACTGACAGGCAGGTAATCCTTTCACTCCAAATGAGCGAGAGTGACCTTCCCTGCTCACAGAACATGTGTGCGCTAAACACACTACATCCACTTTCAGACAGCATCTGGCGTCATTTCTGGGGAAGGAGGGGTGGGGATTAAACAAGTAAATGAGTTTGAAAAGTCCAGTTTGTTTATTTCAAGTTCGATGAAATTAATGCATTAACTGCAGGAATATTGCATAACAAATTGGTAGTCAGCAGATTCAGTAATCTCACACCTTAGGAGTATAAACAAATTTATTTTGTTCCGTCTTTCCTTTCAACATGTCTGAAGCTGGGTTGGAATACTCACTGCGACTAGTCAGGTGATAAACCATGCCCACAAATCTAAAGACTTAACTATGCATCAAAATATGTTCATGAACATAAACAGTTTATCATTCAAAAAACATGTAAAACAGAGCTTAACAAGTAGCAACAAATAAATCATGATAAAAAAAAAATTTCATCGTATAGCTCATTATACACAACAAAACATGTTCACAAAGCTAAATAAGTGACAATAACATGGTCACAGAGCTCAAACATGTTCAAACCACATAATGTTCTATTTTTCTTTTCATTGCAAGATCAAACCTTAAAAAGGGGCACAAAATCCACAAAATTTCAACAAACTTTCAAGACCCTTTTGGACTAAAAATATCCAAACTCAAGATATACGGAAGACTAATTTACCTTGGAACGGCTATTCACTTTGATCAATGACAGCAGAATTAAATCATCATTATGTTACTATTGGGGGGGGGGGGGGGGGGGGGGGGGGGGGTCCAGTTTCCTAAAAAAAAAAAAAAATCTTAAAAAAAACCCTGAACATTTCCGTTAGTCAGTCTTTGATTCCATGATGAAGACTGAATTCTGTTCCATGAATGATGTAGCCTGAAAGCAACAGTACACGACGCTGAACCTGGGAATGTACAAGAATTGACACTGATTTTTAAATCAGACGTACAATCACAAACCAAAGTCTGTTTCCACATATTTTCAAGGGTACCTTACTTTGTCTGATCTGTTCAAAACCTTGCATCCTTTGACTGTAGGAGAGTTATTGCCCTTCTGAACTATATGCTGAAAGCAAAAGCTCAAGTTCTTTTCAATCTGGTCAAGGAACAAAGAAAAACAAGCCAATCCACACAGTGTTGAACTAAGATAAAAAAAAAAAAAAACAAACAAACAACAAAAAAAAAAACCACTTCCATTACTCTGCCTTCATGGAGCCAGCAAGTGACTGAAATGCTTGCATCACCCTCTTCCCCACCCCACCCCCTCCCCCCACATGACCGCTTATCAAACTCTCTCTACACTACTAATTCAAGATGATGAGGATCTATTGATAAAGTGCATCAACCATGGCTCTAAGGCAAAAACTGTTACACACGCTACTTTCAGGGTGCCAGCATCACGAAAACCCGTGAACAACGTTTGTCCATGAATAATAAGAGGGCTAGGGGATTTAAGCACCATTAGGATTCCATCCTGCTACAATTTGGCTTCATCATCTGTCACATGTATTCGCAGCTGCCCAGGCCTCAAAAGACTACACATTGTAGCAATTCGATGTCTCCAGTCATAGCACTCCTATGCCTGAAGCTGCAGTGTCTTTGTTTTTCTTTTTTTTCTTTGAAAGTGTCTCTGTGGTGTGCTCACTGTCAGACAAGCCATACTCAGCAGAACTTTAAGTTAAACTTCATGCACACAACATGATGGCAAACTAAGACTGAAATATCACAAGCTCTCAAGGGGGTTTAACTTGACCTATGAAAAAAATCAAAATGTCTGACCATGAAACAAACTGATGAAGTGGCAAAATTGCAAGCTGTAGTAACTTTTCTTCTGTTTTGCCTTACTCTCCTTTAATGGACTAGGCCATTTTTTAATGAAGTAAGTCTACAGTCTAAAAATCTACGTTTAAGCTGCTGCAAAGTTCATAATTTTCTTTTTTTTGCAGCTTTTTTTCCTCGCACACACACACAGAGATGCATACAAGACATGTATTTTTGGCAGCTTACAGTCTTATACCTAATTAAACCCTGTTAACACAACATTCACAGAGCAATATGTACAACACATCCACAATTACAAAACAATGTAAGAAAGCATGTCCAAAAGGTCAAGTACTCAACACCAAGTGCACAACGTGCTCACAAAACAAAACAACCACCTGCACTGGAGATACCCAGATAAAGATACGAAGGGCCTACCCCAACCAGTTCATTCTGTTGCATGCTTTTACCCTTCTCCCCCCACGTTAAGGACAATTCATGACCACCACATTCTCCCCGCTGCCTCACACACAACACACCTCATTCCTCAGACACACGTTCAAACAGCTGGGCAATCTGGAGAGCCATCTTGTCCAGACGCACACTGATCATGTTCACAGCCATGGCAACACACACCCCTTTAGGGAGAGAAGAGTTCAATCCCCCGTTCTCACAGCCAACGTCTTGACGGGGTCGGATCAACAGGGTGCTGGATGCACCGACAGCCATGCCATTGTGGTACACATACATGGGTTTCTTTCCGCCCAGTCCAGCACTGTGGGGTCCCAGAATGCACCTTCCAGCCCAGCCCGTAGCGAATGTCCTCTCCATCTGTGACCTTCGCCAATTCAACCGGAGTCCAGAGGTGTTGGACTGTGGAGGGTCTGAGGTATCCCTGGGATGACCATTCCCTAGCGTTTGTTCCTGCAGAAGTTGGCCTTCTCCGTGCCTATTGCTTTTCTCCAAGGTAGAGTCAGACTTGCACTCTGGAACAAGGAGGAAAAGCTGGCTGTTAACCCTCTTGTATTCAGGTTCTCTGAGGCCAAATTCCCTCTTGTTTTCAGATTTTTTTTTTTTTGGCGAATTCAGCCTTGGGTATGATATGTATGGTTTATGCTTCACCACAACCGAGAACAAACCTCTAGAGCTACGAAATTCTGCATGTATGGTCACAAGGCTTTGTTCTGTACTGTGAGCAAAATTTGTGTGTCTCGAGGTGAAAGGTTGTGTCACTGTCACCAAAATGTCACCCAATGTGTCACATGTGATGGTGACAATTCTAATACAGCACACCAACATGCAGTTATCCCAAGCATATGCATGTTAGTGTTGTAAAATGAAAGCTGCGGCCTAACTGAGATGATCTGTCTTCTGTCCACCTGTTCAGTTCCCACAGGTAATCCACAGAACTAGTGTCAATTGTCACTAATGCACAGTTACTGTAGATTCAAGCACAGTTCCTCATTGTTTTCCTGTCACTGTTCTAAGCACCTTATACATGTCCATATGTATTTACACACTGTATAGCTGTACAGAGAGGAAATTCGGTAGAGTGTCACTGCCAAGTGTCATCAAAGCATTGTCACCATAAACTACAGGTAAGCATATATACACGTACACACAAACACAGAGACTAGCAAACTGCCCTACTGTTGAGCCACATTCTGTGCATGGTAGTCACAGAAACAGTCATTCTAATGAAAGCATAGAGGCACCTGGCAGAAAGAACACATATATGACATTTCTACGTGTCGTCCCTTAGTTGTTATATGGAATGATCAGTACAGAGACAAGGCCCGGGATTTCGTCAGGCGTTGTGTCGAACCATAGGGAATCAGGTGTGCCCTTAGCTGCTTGTTTTTGTTGAGCGTATCTGTTAGTTTCTTCTGCTATTAGCTGAAAAAATGTGAGAGGTAGAAAAAAAAAAAATCTAGTGCGGTGGCAGTGTTCGACAGGGAGTGCGCAGGGTCCTGTCGGCTGTTGGAATGCGGCCACGTTGGCAGGATGTGTAGCCGGTCACCATTGTTCAGCAGAGCGGCGAGTAGCACGTTGTTCTCAGGGTCGCTTTCACCATTTTCCTCTCCTTCATTGGTGCCAATTTCAACATCATTCTCTTCTCCTAACTCTCCATTTTCATAAATTCTCTAATTATTGCATAATTTGATCCCACTCCTCCGCTGAATGCTCAGGAATATCATCAAACTCGCTGTTGTTAGCAGACGACGCCACTGTGAAAATCGGTCAGTCTCATGCACAACTCTTCGCTTGCAGTTTCTCCTCTTTCTTTGTGAATGGAAGTGGTGCCAGCATCCAAAAATAGTGCTGCCAAATTACTGGGCTAAAGTGGGAAAAACCCAACAACTTTTAGTGGCTCTCTGAGCATTTTCATGGCATCAGCACGTGATGGAAAAGTACCGTACACATGTGGCGGGCAGCTCCCTCTGCGGCCATTACGAAATCTAGCGCACCGTCTCAGCGCTTCCGTCTGTGCCCATTATGTATACAAGAGGGTTAAAGGAATCAGAAACTATCAAAATATTAGCCTGCACTGGCCTTTCGGTTTTAACCCTCTTCAGTATGCACTTATCTGAGCTTAGTTACACCGAAAACCGTTGGCAAGGTAAGTAACTCCGTAATTTGAACATGGTTACCCAATTAAAAAATTAATTTAAAAGAGAAGAAAGGAAATAACGAAATGAAAATAATTTTTAAAATTCCTACGAATATATATGTTGCTATATCGTAAGTTTGAAGAATGTCACATGAGCCATTTACTCGGAAAAAAAAAAAAAAAATCTTCTTCAGAACTTTATTCCGAATTGTTGTTCATCATACCTGGAACTTCATCCCAGTCGAAATCTAGGTCACTCTAAGCTTCATTACCCAGCACTTTCACTAAGTCTTATGCCGTAAATCCTACAAAACACAGTATCTCCATCACTAAATCTCATTATAGAACGGCAGAACTCAAGGTTAGCCACGGTGAAAAACGGCATTTCGACCTCAAAACTTTAAAAATTCGTAACTCGAGAACCACGGCACGTATCGACTCGCGGTTTTTTTGCAAACGGCAGTAAATGGCTACAGGAAGAAGGAAGTCACGTTCTCGCGAGACTTCCTTTTCTACGAGAAACATGGCGGCGCCCATTGTTGCCACGTGTTTTACCGGGCGCTGGTGGGCGCTCAGCGTTTTGGCTGTGTGATTTCCCAAGATCTCCATCAAGAACTATCACAGGTGATTTGCCACAGGAACAGGCACTGATGAGCTTCACACAAGTTCCTCATCTCCAAGCAAGTGCTTGCTCTGCATGACCCCAGATCCAAAAACAAACAAACAAAAAACCAGTGAAATAGAAGTAGTCTTACAGCCGCCGTGGCGAAGTGGTTAGTGTCGCGGATTCCCGGCTGGGAGGTCGTGGGTTCGAATCCCATCAGAGTCATGTGGGTTTTTCTGCCCTGACCGGCTCCTACCCAGAGTTGAGTTTGCTACGGGCTCAGTTGGGAAGACTGGGACCACACAGTCGAGTTTCATCCACTTAATGGATGCGTTTCTGAGAGTGTTGCTCACATTTCCTGACCAACACTGCAGGTGCCTGTATCTCTCGGGCCTGGTTGACGCTGGGATATATTATGAAAGGAAGCATAGAGTACAGTCCTGTCATGTAGTCTCAGACCGAAATGGAAATTCGTAGCATCATCTTAATCATCCTCATTCTCATCGATCTGCATAAAAAAAAAAATGTCTCAAGGTCTGTGGCCCTTCATGCCCTGCTCTCATGGTGACCTCAGTTTCGATGCCCCTCTCTGCGTCTGTGACCTTGGTTTGGTTCCGTCGGGGTCACCGGTATTGGCGGTCCATGGGGCTGTCGTTGGACAGACGTGGTGGCGCCCTCCGTGGGGAGAGCTCACTCACGCCGGCTCCGCGACTAAGCAATTATTGTCATCAGTAGGGGGCTTAGTAGGTGGTGTCCTGCATATGTTAGATCAGAACAGGTGCCACTGAACACCACCGAAGTGACTCGGCAGCAGTGCAGTGTCTCCTCTGGTGGGTTGCCTCTTGACGAATTGACATTGACTGCTCCCTGTGGATTGCCGGGTGCCAGGGCTGCGGCGGGGGCCGACCGGACTGTAGCTGTGGACAGGGTGTCGGAATAAGCGGCGTGGGTGCACTGCCTCTGAGGTGGTGCAGAGGTTGGGACAGAAAAAAAAAAAAAAAAAAAAAAAAAAAAAGAAGTAGTCTTACAGAACATTCCGCCTGACAAAAATTTTGAGATTTTTTTTTGTGGGGGAATGTTTATGATACATCTGTGTACAATTACTTTTGTTTGAACTGCTCGTCTCTCCTGTGTACGTGGCAGAAAAGTATTTGTCATCTCCTCCACAAGTCCGACTTTGCAAGATATTGACCATGTAGGATGACAGACTGCTCATGGTGAAGTATTATGATCATCATCCCTTCCATTTCCCATCTCATCTTGTGTGCCACCATTAGTGGTACTACTCATCCAAAGCACTCGCCACCTTCCCTGTACATAGCCACAGCCATCCTCGTCCACCTGCCCTGTACATAGCCACAGCTGTCCTTGTTCACCTGCCCTGTGGCTATAGCCATCCTCGTCCACCTGCCCTGTACACAGCCACAGCCATCCTCGTCCACCTGCCCTGTACATAGCCACAGTCCTGTCCCCTGTCCACCTGCCCTGTAAATAGCAGCTATACAGCCATCCTCGTAGCCCATCCTGTCCCCTGTACATAGCCACAGCTGTCCTTGTCCACCTGCCCTGTACATAGCCACAGCCATCCTCGTCCACCTGCCCTGTACGTAGCCACAGCCATCCTCGTCCGCCTGCCCTGTACATAGCCACAGCTGTCCTTGTCCACCTGCCCTGTACATAGCCACAGCTGTCCTTGTCCACCTGCCCTGTACATAGCCACAGCTGTCCTTGTCCACCTGCCCTGTGCATAGCTGCAGCCATCCTCGTCCAGCTGCAGTAGACAGTCTGCTATCATGAACAGGTCACCAGGTGGCAACTCACAAGAGGAGACACTGCACTGCTGCCGAGTCACTTCAGCGGTGTACATTATTGCCTCCCTTTAAACTAACACACACACACACACACACACACACAGGGTCTCTTAAGCCCCCTCTACTGACATGCTTAGCTGCAGAGCAGCACGACAGTAAAAGAGAGAGCTTCAGTTTTAAACATTCTTACTTCGGGAGAAGGTTTGATGGCAATTTCAACTGTATTTCTACACAAACCTTTTTCGGGTGCCGAGTTGCTGCCTGCTGCTGATTCGTTGAACTGGTAACTGTACAGCATGATGTTTGGCAAACCGCAGAAGGTCTGTCATGGTGGACAACATGCCGCCCCCTGCATACTTGTAGGAACAGTCGACATACGCTGCATTGACGAGCATGCCTTTCTCATTTCTTATGTAGTTCCTGGAAAGAGATGTTCAGTAGGCAGTATCATCATCCTCAATCTCAAAAACGCCGTAAGAAGAGGGAGGTATGATACAATTTCACGTAAAAAATTAACATATGGGAAAAGTCGAGAGGGAAAATATATAATATAGATACAGCACTGACAAACACCACAGTAAGTCTGGCAATCACATACATGCTGATGTCATGCGCTCACTCTTACAATGCCCCCAACCCATTCCCCCACCCCTTTCCTCCCTACCGCTTCCACCCTCCTCCTTCCTCCCCCCCTTCCTCTTTGCTGCATCCCGCTCCTCCCTGCACACACACTTGTCACAGCCTTTTTGATAATTCTGAAGCTTTGCTGTCAGAAAGATGCAGTCAGCTTTACTCCAAGTTCTTTAACAGAATCTAAATCAAACACTTTTTTCAAGGATCTTCAGATCAATCATCTTGATTTAAATCTATTTTCCCACCTTTTGTCTTTGACTATTCCATCTTCCATTTTCTCTCACTGGAATGACTCTTCCTCAATTCATTTCAGCTCTCCCAACCATAGCCAGAGCCTTGCTTATCTTGCCTGAGGAAGGCCTAACAGGTTGAAACATGTCGTGTTTTGTCTTGTCATTTGTTTGTTCCCTTTGTCTGCCGGATTTATGATAATTTCCCTTAAATAAAATGGTTTCAATATCTGCCTGCAGTCAGCCCACTTTGAAACCTGCTTCTCCTGTCCTGGCCTCAGAACCCAAGTGTACAAAAAGCCATCAAGATCAGGTTGCCACCAGCAAACCCACCACAGTAAACACTGCACTTCTAGCAAGTCACTCTGGTGATGTTTAGTGGCTCCTGTCCTGATCCGACATATGCTGGACGCCACCTACTAAGCCCCCCACTGAAGATAATCAATGGCTAGTTGTAGAACCAGCATGAGCACGCATCCTGCTCCGGAAGGAACCACAACCCAGTCAACGACATCCCCAACAAGTTGCTGGTAACAGCGACTTTGACATGAAGAGTGTGACTTTGTCATGAGTGCCTTGCATGGTAAACATGCTGAATATCCTGATGAAACATCTTATGTCCACTGCTCAGCTCTTTCTGCACAGTCCTGCTGTAAGCCCATGATTTGCATCCTTATACATGAAAGGCACATGGGTTGCACAACTGTATTACACTGTTCCCGACTCTACTGATGGTTGGTTCACCCTACGAGGAAATTTAGCCTCTCCAATTTAGACATACACAATTATATACACAGCAACACATTTAATATTTGGTTCACCCTAAGAGGAAATTCAGCATCTCCCAATTTATTCATACACAAGGTATATACACAGCATCGCATTTAACATCTAGTTCACCCTATCAGGAAAATTTAGCATCTCCTACTTAGACATACACAATTATATACACACCAACACATTTGATATTTGTTTCACCCCAAGAGGAAATTCAACATCTCCAATTTAGACATATACAATCATATACACATCTCCAATTTAGACATTCTCAATTATATACACAGCAACACATTTAAACATTTGGTTCACCCTAAGGGGAAATTTACCATCTCCAATTTAGACATACAGCAGCACATTCAACAATTGAACAAAAGCAATCACTGAAGTTCACTTTTGCCCTAACATTCCCCTCTCACTGCAGGTCATCACTCGTTCAAAATCAACACACACTGACTTCAGTACCTGGAGCGATTGTAGATCAAGGGTTCATTTTCATCCAGGTAGGTGTTGTCAAGGCCGAGCTGGCGGAAGAGACGTCGGATGAGCACTGGAAACTTGGTCTTTTTGGCGCCCTCTAGAACTGCTGCCACTAGTGTCCATGCATGAGAGGAGTAGAGGAACTTTGTGCCTGGAATAAACGATGCACACCAGTGTGGTACTGCCTTGCCTTAAGGCTGTGTCAGGCCCATTGACATAGGCTAGAACACCAAGGCTACGTCAAAATGTTGTTATGCTCTGCATAGCTATGTGGGGATTGTCTACAGTTATGACAAGCTCCTAGCATAACACTATCAGTCTCCAAAATCACCCGAAGTCGGAGTGTGGCTGCCCAAGTGGCGGGGTAATCAAAAACGGTCACACACTTATGTTCTCATCCCCCAGCCTATGCATTTGTACCATAGTGTTCAAGTATTTTGGCTGTTTGGATGATCCCAGGAGTCTTTTAGCCAGGGTACGACAAAAACAACAACACTAATGTGGTTAACATATTGTCTATTGCCACATGTGTGACTTTAGTGTTCATGACCGGTTTTACTGCCGACTCGTGCTCTTCTTTACATTTCACTTGTGTTATTGCTGTCCTCCCCTACCACCCCCAGCTTACCCCAAGTTATGATTTGGGAAGGATGGATGGTGTTCACGTAGAAGTGATGAAGCCGCGTTTCATCCAACCCAGATGTTTCACACAAAGTGACAAACTACAATTCAAATTTAAAAAAAAAAAAAAAAAAAACACACACCCAAAGCATTTTACAGAAGCGCTTTCGGGTTTTGCTAACATTCCTCAGCTGACCGTGGAAGTCAGCATCAAAACTAGTTGATGGAATGTGTGTTTTTTTTACGTCATTGATCCCTCCCCCCCCCCCCCCCCCCACCTCATTACTGTATGGTAAATAGTGATGCCTGGGTGGAGTCTTGATTCATATGACAAACTATGTATCATTCACTGCAGATCAGCATTCCATTTCCAAGAAGCCAGAGGTGAGGTGATAAAGGAATCCTCCCTAACATGGATGTTCATGAACTACCATTCATACTGTTGTAAACAAAGCCGAAGCATCAACCATCCAATGTGTTCTGTGATGTCAGCCAGTGTAAACGTTCACTGAAATCGGTTTCAGAATGTTTCATTCATTTGGGATATTTTTTTGCATACATTCAAGTTTCTTTGATGTCCACATTTTTTCTCAACATGATTTCCCGGTTTCACAGCAATAGCACTGCAGATACTGCGCGCCAGTTTTCATCAAGAAAAAGGCTATGGAGTACCAAGAAGAATATTACAGTATCAGCAAAACTTTTTTATGGTAGCCATTGATTTTCCCCACTTCCATCCAACAGTCCCCATCTATCTGCCCAAAGAGAGAGAGAGAGAGAGAGAGAGAGAGAGAGAGAGAGAGACAGACAGACAGAGAGAGAGAGAGAGAGAGAGAGAAGAGACAGACAGAGAGAGAGAGAGAGAGAGAGAGAGAGAGAGAGAGAAACCCTTACCAGTTCATGGGTGAAAACAAGATTTTTTCTGCCATTGGAATTATTTATTGAATAAGTGACTCCCTGTGTATTTTTTTTTCTTTTCTTTTTTGATAAAAATGTATTTTTCTCTTGCTGAAAGATTCTGGGTCCACCGCTGCATCCAAAACAAAATCATGGATATTAACCAAAATTTGATAAGCGGGTGGCAGTGCCAGACCAAGTTAGCTTACAGCGGATTCAGTAGTTTTTGCCTTATTCTGCTGACAGACAGACTTAGTGAAAAGATGACCTTAGCCAAGGTAGAAACTCAAGAGCGTGTGACAGTCTTGCAGTTGAGATATGTAAGTACAGAGAAATTAAGCATTGAATGTCTGAAACTTCAGATACAGTCACAAAGACATGAGACAGTGGTTAAAAACCGGGACACAGTCCACTGAAGTGGGAATTAGAAAACTAACCAATGCTGGTCACATCAGCAATATGAACTTCAGATCTCATGGAGTTTCTAGGCTTTAGCCTCAAACTGGGAAGAGATTTCAAGAGACTTATCAGAGAGGCAATAATATTAACGGTAGCCATATCATAACAACATCTCATACACAAAAGAAGAACAGAAATTCTAAGAGAGAGAGATAGAAAAAAAGACAACAAACTCTGTGCAAGATGGTCTTCTCAAAAATCCAACTGATGATGAGTGCTACCAACTCAAATTCTTTTTTTCTTTAGTTACACTTTTTAAATTGGTATTTTGCAAGCTGCTGCGGTTATTTTTTTTCTTCCTGTATTTATACCCAATAGCTGTACGTGATCTGAAATCTTCAAACTAACACTTGTTCAAACATAAAAACAAGACGAAAAAAAAACAAAAAAAAATTCTAACCCCATACAAACTTTCTTTAGATTTTAAGCATACCAGGCTTATGGACAAGAGGGTCATCTTTGAATAATGCCAGCCCTGCCTCTGTCGATGTGTACTTTTCTTTGATGTAATATTCCTCTTCGTCAAACTCCCCGGTGCCTTTTTAGCCATCGCCTCCTTTCCCTCTGGCTTGGAAAGGGGCAGAAGGAGAAGAATCTGATGTGGAAGTGGGGTCCTTTTTCATGTAGTCCTTGTTGTAATGGCGGATACCGCTCATGTGTGACACAAGCTGCCGTGTGGTCACCGTCACCTGAACAAAGAATGGATTCAATGATCTCTTTTTAAACCTTGCAGTATTTCAGAACCACACAGAGACAGATTTTTGTTTTATCCCACGGTTCTGTGAAAAAAAAAAAAAAAATGACAAAGAAAATATCTACTTCTAGCACGATTCACCCCCTCACTCCACAACCGCAGAACAGAATCTAGAACAAAAGACAAAAGGCAAAAGGCTGACGTACAGCAGATGATAGTAAAGAAAGTTATAATGGCTCGTCAAAGAAAGTGATACCAACACAGGAATTGTCTGTGCACATTCTCACTTTTTGACTTGTCTTTCCAGCAGTTTATGTGATTTACCTCCCATTAATGACTCGTCTTCAAAGAAGTGGTTTTTTTTAGCTCTTTTTTATCTTTGTTTATACTATATTTACCTTAAAGCTAAGGCTCTCTCTCTTAAATGACTTGTATTTCTGGCACATGTACTGTCTTTGTCTCTACCGGATTCACCTCCCATCACAGTCACATACTCCCTTTAAAAACCATTCTAATGTACTTTTTTTTTCAGACTATAGTAGATATACCTTTCATTACAGGCCTTCTCTTTTAAAAACTCGTTTTTCTTCCCACATTTTTTGCCGATATCTTCACTATATTTGTCTGCTGATAAAATCTCCATTTTGGCGTAAAAATACTGCACAGTTTCTAATGTAAAGTAGACAGTGATACTGATTTTTGACAAGACCATTTGAATTATAGCCTTCAAATGTTTTCCTTTCTTTCTCTCTGCTAGACTTGGTTCCCAGTTGAGACTCCCTTCCTTGAAAGCGTTTTTCTAGGAACATTTCTTTCAAATCATTCGAATACTCTTCCCAATAGAGATTCTCTCCTTTTAAAAATGCATGTGTGTGTGTGTGTGTGTGTGTGTGTGTGTGTGTGTGTGTGTGTGTGTGTGTGTGTGTGTGTGTGTTGTGCGTGTGTGTGTGTATGTGTGTGTGTGTGTGTGTGTGCATGCATGCTTGTGCATGCATGCATGTGTTGTGAGCGTGTGTGTGTGTGTGTGTGTGTGTGTGTGTGTGTGTGTGTGTGTGTGTGTGTGTGCCATAGAAAAAATCTTCACTTTGTCTCAACTAGATTCATATCCCAATAAAACCTCCCTCCCGTAAAAGATCTGGGTTTTTTTTTTAATGAGAAATAATTTTCTAATTGTTTCCATAACATTTCACTCCCAACAACTCCGTTCTCTCAAAGAGTTGTTTTTTTCTTGAACATCTTTTTTTCCACTTTGTCTCTACCTACCAGATTTATCTCCCAAGAAAGACCCACTCCCTTCGAAGACTTGGTTTTTCTAGCTCCCTCTTCTTCATGTTAGACTTGTTTTCGCACACCATTTTTCTCTCCACACCTCTGCTAATCACCATGGATGTGTCCTTTCTCTAGAGACCAAAACTGGACGTGTGGCTCTTGTTACCCAGAAATTCCATGAACTTGCTTGCTGCTGGAGTAAATCAATGCTTCATTAATTTCATGTGCTTGCACTGTTATTGCTGAGTTTAAAATTTGGAGGGGAGGGGGTGGAGGGGCTCAACCAAAATGGGGGAATGGAGATGCTTCCAATGAAAAATAGCAGGGATGCAATTTTTCCACCCCCCCCCCCCCCCCCCCCCCCCCCCTCTTCCCCCCCGACCTCTTCCCAAACTATTCAGCAACAGGAAAAATTATCCACTCCATCAGCAGACAAGCTGCTTCTTCCTATAACAGCTAGGCAAGACATCCACATCCCTGAGCTTTCAAAGGAAACATTTTTGTCCCAGACAAAGGAGCACAAAGCGTAACTCTAAAACCAGTAAAATGCTTTGATTACTTCTACAACTGCAGGTTGTCCCCTCTGTCTCCTTCTCCTCTCTCTCTCCTACTCCAGCAAGGGATTGCCTGCTCCTCATCTAGAGCTGAATAACCCTGAACCCTGACTTATATTTTGTACCCCTCCCGTGACAAACAACTTCCCATAACTAAAGTGTTTGTGCTACTTCCCACAAAGTGTTTGTGCTAAGGAACTTTTTTTCTTTTACAGTATTAATTCCAGTGAGGATCCCCCCCCCCCCCCCCCCACCCATCAAGCATTCAACTATAAATATGGGGTTTACATGAACGCCTTCTTCCTTGCGCTCAACTCTGAAGCGATCTGAAGCAATCAAAGCTAAGTGCATTTTCGTTATTTAATTCGTTTTTGTTTCACCTGAAGAAGACCTATGAGGTCGAAACGCGTTGTGTTTTGTCTTGTCACTCGTTTTGTCCACGTTTCGTTTCTCTGGGCGGTTCGCTGACACTTATTTAAGATTTGTTAAAAAAAAAAAAAAAAAAAAAACTGACTTGAATCAACCAAACAAAACTTGTTCCACATATTGACATCCTATTTTTTGTTTACCTTTTTCTCCATTAACCGTCTTCTCTGGAAACTGAGGAGCATAAACTTGCACAGGTTTATCAAGGTCGAGGTCACCGTTTTCCATGGCTTTGGCGACAGCAGTCATGGTAATGACTTGCTGATGCTGGCAATGCGCATCACCGTCTCAGGCTTACACGGGAGGCGGTTTTCAACATCTGCATACCCAAAACCTGTGGAACAATCACGATCAGATTATGCCTTATAAAAATCATGTATTTTTTTTTTTTTTTTAAAGATAAATTGAAGTTCTCTTAATTTGCCTCTTTATTTATCTTTCAAATGGATCATTTTCATTTTTTAAAAAGTGCTCATTTACAGCGAATGACACTGACAGAGAGAGAGAGAGACAGACAGACAGACAGAGAGGGAGAGAGAGAGAGAAAACCTATCTCTGACAACAAAACAGAAGCAATCCCATATGTAAATAAAATTACAGAGAGACTTTGGTGTACATATTAGACTTCTTTTTTTTTTTTTTTAGAGAGAGAGCATTAATATTACATATGAGGAAGAAAGACAGAAATTGAGAAAACCAGCAAACTAATAAATAGGAAACTGGAGAAAGGGAGAGAGATGAAAGAGATGAGAAAGAGAAGAACCAACAGTTTAACATGAAATTAAGGCGACACAGTTTTGCGCGCGCGCACACACACACACACACACACACACACACACACACACACACACACACACATCAAATGAACGAGATGATTTCACCTTGTGCCCACACTGGCTCACCATCCACGCTAACAGCAACCACCAAGCCTGGAGAGCCAGTCTCATCTGAGGCAAAAATATCAATACAGCATTACCTGAAACATACACAAACTGAATCCCCATAACACTGCCTGTAACAGATGCTGTCTGAAACATACACAAACTGAATCCCCTTTAACAGCTGCTAAGCTAACCGTCGCGCCTATGCTAGTAAATGGATGTTTAAGCAACACATAATCCAGATCCAGATCCAGATCCAGAAGCCCTGGGACAACCCTCTGAAAACACCTTTTAATACAACTGCTTTCTTCCACTGCATTCTTCGGGGCAATCCCAAAAGATTTTTGAGCCAAATTTGTGAAACACTGAAAATTTGGAAAAAAAATGAAACTTCAAGACTGATAAGCAACGCCGAATCTGAGCGCTGTGACTTTTCTGAATACATTTACAGCTAATTTAATTTCTTTTAATTCATTAAGTGTGGATATTGCCATTTAAAAAAAAAATCAAATAAATAGGATTTCAGCCTTAAAAATACAAAACCTTCACTCTTCGACAAACGTCAGAAGCTTGTGCCACTGCTTCCTTAAACGTCAAAGCTTTCAGCGCCTCTGCCGATTCCTTCAACCCACTGTTTGATTTCACCACCGTCTTCGACTCGTTTCCCTCTGTATGACATAATGATTCGCTGGAACGATACCTGTAATAAGCGTACGCGACGCCTCCAGCGAGTATTAAAGTGGCTAAAATGTAGCGCGTTTCTAGTTTTATTTTGTTTCCATCCCCGTTTTGAAGACGCCATGCTGGATGAAGAAGAATCGGACTTGCATCGTAAAATCGAGCGAATCTAGGATTGTTCCTTGACCAAGGACCACACCAACTTGAGGAGTGGTGATCATGATGGAAATTCCTGGACATTCTGGTCTGATACGCTACAGAACGATGTTCGAAAGACGATAATAAGTTTGCTTGCTTTTTGATAACATTTTCCCTCGCAAGGGAACGTCGAAGATGTAAGAGTGTAGCAAACTGTCGAAGTGTTGATGACGCCATGATTGTGTTTCAACTTTCGTTTTCTGATGCATTAATTGGTCGCCATTTTTAACGCAGTGCAGTCGAACAGCTCGTGAATACCATCCTCGCGCGATGGAC
This sequence comes from Conus betulinus, assembly GCA_016801955.1. Taxonomy (NCBI): domain Eukaryota; kingdom Metazoa; phylum Mollusca; class Gastropoda; order Neogastropoda; family Conidae; genus Conus; species Conus betulinus. The sequence continues at coordinate 54,994 of JADBJO010008693.1, forward strand.
GCATGCAAAACAACGTTCCCACGGGCAGATACACTCAGAGGGTGAAACATGGCTGCTGATCTCCTCAACGGCCCTTCTCCGTTCTCAGTGTTCTGTGCAGCAATGCTTAGGCCTACTGACAAAAAAACAAGAGCTGAGCCGCAGTATCAAACCAGGTCAAGGTTGGCGGTCAAAGGTGAAATATCAGGCCCTTCAGTTTTTTTGTGACTATGTACACAGCAACTATGTATGTATATGTAAAATTAATGGCGACAACACTCGACGCAAAGAAGATGTATTGTTTAACCTAAATGGATATCACCATGCACACACACACACATGTTCGCGCACGTGCACACACACACACACACACACACACACACACACAGAGTGACATTATAATCAATGTCTCGCCACAATTCCAGGTGTTTGTTCTGTCTCTAGCTAGATCTGATAAAAGAAAAATAGTTAAAAAGTTATAAAGCCGTGTGTGTGTGTGTGTGTGTGTGTGTGTGAATAGACGGGCCCATTTGTGTGTCAATGTACGCGATGTATGCATGCATGTATGTATGCCAGATCGCGTGTGAGGAACAAAACAAGAGGGACAGGATTCAACAGGATTTAGATAACCTCGTCAGATGGGCAGAGTGTTGGCAGCTGCGGTTCAATGCGACAAATGCAATCGGACGTAGTAGTACCCCAAGGCAGAGTACAGTATGAAACTACATAACAGTGAAAAGAGAGTGATACTGGAGTCCTCGGAAGGAGAGAAAGATCTAGGTGTATTAGTTGATCAGGAACTCAAATTTAGCCGGCATGTCGAGATGCACGTCAACAAAGCCAACAGAATTTCAGGACTAGTCAGGCGCTCATACCAGTACCTCGATATTGAGACTAAGCGACAGCTCTTCATTGCACTGACACGCCCTCACCCGAGTTTGCCAACAGTGTGTGGTCACCACGTTATCAGAAAGATAAGGACCTCATTGAGGGTGTTCTCAGGCGAGCAACAAAGATGGTTCCTGGTCTGGTTGACTGTCCCTATGAAGAGCGACTTGCCAGAATGAAGATTCCCCAGCATGCAGTACAGGAGGGACAGGGGTGTCATGATTGAAACCTACAAGTTCACTCATGGGCTATACAATGTGAAAAGTCCTCTTATGATGGAAAATAGTGTTAAGCAGACCCGTGGACATAATCTGAAGCTTAGGAAAAGGCTTTGTGATAGTTCACTGCGCCAGCACTATTTTGCCTATTCTGGCGTGGTTTGATTTAACTCCCGGGGAGTTAAAACTGGCACGTGCTAATTCTAACTCCCGGTTAAAAAGTGGAGGGGAGTAGTTAAAATGGATCGTGTCACCGGAGCCGAAGCCGTAGCGGGCTGCACAGAGGTAGGCGCGCCTGCTGTCTTGCATCATCTGTCTGTCGTGTTGTAAAGCGAAGAAGTTAGGCTCCGTTTGCCATGCTATCGGTGGTTGAAGGTTCCCACGCCTTCAGTGACAGGGGACAGAGACCGGCGACATCTTGGCGTCCTAAAGCCTGCATTACTAGTGGCTGAGATTGTTTGTTTGTCTGTCTGCTGTAGACACTTTTATGGGACTGGTGTGTGTGTGTGTGTGTGTGTGTGTTTTCAACTGTCTCTCTTCCTTGGTCCATCAAAAAAAAAGAGGTCATCCCCCCCCCCCCCCCACACACACACCTACTTCTTCCTTCTCTTGTGTTAGTTCCATTCCAGTTCAATCAATCTATCTCCATTCAAGTTCAATCAATCCATCTTCATTCAAGATCGATCAATCCATCTCCATTCCAAGTTCGATCAATCCATCTCCATTCAAGTCCAATCAATCAAAACTGTGATCAGGCAGACGAGGGATTCAACCTTTTTTCCCTTGGACATTCAAATGTCTCTCTTCCTTGGCTTTCAATCTCACTCCACCTCTCTCTCTCTCTCTCTCTCTCTCTCTCTCTCTCTCTCTGTCTCACACACACACACACACACACACACACACACGCACGCACGCACGCACGCACGCACGCACGCACGCACGCACGCACACACACACACACACACACACACACACACACACACACACACACCTTTCGTTACTTGCATTCAAGTATAACCCATCAAAGCTGTTAAGGAGACAAGAAAATTAACCGTCCCAAGGAAAGTTGCTGAAGGGAGGGGGTGGTGGTAATTGAAAGACAACATGTCAAGATGGAGAATAAACAGTTTTATAATTAGAATGTAAGCGGAATTCGATGCGCAACCAATGAGCCAATCAAACGCCAAGAACTCGATGCGCTACCAATAAGCCAATCAAACGCCAAGAAGAGAATGACGGAACAAACGATTTTTTTTTTTTCAATTCAGTGAGAACAATAAGTTCAAATTGCTTCTTTACTTCCTGCCTGCAGAGGAAAGCATGAAATAAATGACAATAGAATGTGAATTAAGCATATGGCGTAAAAGACTGTTAATTATGGTTTAAATCACAAATATGAATCCAATATGTAAACGACATCATTTGCCCAAATCAGTTCAATGCTGACAAAATGTCGCCCATATAGTGAGTGTCTGACTTGAGATGAGAATGTGGGCGCGATGAGGAGGGGAAAAGAATAGGAGGGGAGGGGGGGGGGGGGGGGGTTATTAAAAAGAGGGAGGTAGCAGAGGACAACAACAATTCGCAATAACAAAATTCTGTTATTTGATGGGAGAGGATTAAGATGTGTTTTAAAAAAAAAAAAAAAAAAAAAGTAAGAAAAAATGTGCGTTCAAATGTATGCATATAATCGGTGAAAAAAAGCGATTAAAAAGCGTTGATGGGAATAAACGGTTGAGAAAAGATGTAAGAGAGAGAGAGAGAGAGAGAGAGAGAGAGAGAGAGAGAGAGAGAGAATTCACCAAGAAACAGAAAAAATGTTATGTAGATTTGTAATATTGAGACGACGAATTCTGTCACTAATCGTTAACTACGAAAATCTACCGGGGGAAAAAAAAAAAAAAAAAAAAAAAGAAACAGCATTCGACGAAGAGAGATTAATTCTAGGAAAAGGCGGCATGAGCATACTATACTAGTGGCTACGTTTACGTTTAGTGATTTAGAAAAGAATACTGGTTAGAGACGGAGTGGCGGCTTGTCCGAATGTTGACTAGAAAAAGCCTGCATTTTATACTAGTTTCACTTTGCAGACTGTCCCACACGGAATAGCCTAGAATCCATGTTAATAGGATTCATTAAGGATCACTTCCAGAGCACGTTCGTGAAGACTGACAGTGTTTTGCAGGGTTTGTTTTCCTCTTTAGCTTGCTACTTTAAGTATAATTCATATCTGATTCATTACATAAATAGTCTTTTTCTCTTAGAGTTCAATGCTAAAATGTTTCTCTGTGAAACAGCCATATTTATAAAGGATTGTTTCTGTTAGAAAACGATCATTTAGACGGTGTTCTACAACACATGAACATCTGAGGCGTGTGATCAGTTTGTGTACAATGAATTCTCTCTTCTGGGACCCGAACCCAGCGAATTATTAGCACTCGGCTAGAATAGACATGATGCTCTTTCTCTGATCCGGGGCCTGATGGACTGGAGGATACACGTCTGACTCTGTTTTCAGGGTCCAAGGGTCGCCCCAAACAGCCAGATCGGGAGGAGTCTCTCTCTCTCTCGGAGTTAGCATCCGTGAAAAATCCCTGTCCGATCCTCGCTCCTGGGACCAGCCTTTTAAACGGAAATCTTCTGCATGAAACACTACGTTTAACAAAAACAAACAAACAAACAAACAAACAAAAAAAAACAGTATTGCATTGCACGCACGTTACATCCCATGCTTTATTTCGGAGAAGACTAGATCGTCAGAAGAATATTTATGGGATGGATGACACGGGAATGAAACACGTGCACACTGGTGTCATGTTGAAACATCATCTTTGAATCTCTTTTTCTCTCTTGTCCTGTGTTTGTTGAAAAAAAGGCGCTTTCGCCGAAATATCCAGAAGTTTTGTGGGTGTACTTTGTAAATAAAATAACGTCACTTTACACTTGTTGTGTGCTTGTTTGCTTGTTGTATCATCCTTGAAGGCGGATGTGGCCAGCTTCGCGGTACAAACGCCAACGTTTCATCAATCGTAAACTTCGGAGTTCTAGCTGAGAGAGAGAGAGAGAGAGAGAGAGAGAGAGACAGAGACAGAGACAGAGACAGAGACAGAGAGACAGAGACAGACACACAGACACAAAGACAGACAGACGGACGGACAGACGGAGAGACAGAGACACATAGAGACAGACAGACACAGACAGAGAGATACATAGGCAGACAGATTGGAGAGAGAGAGAGAGAGAGAGAGAGAGAGAGAGAGAGACAGAGAGACAGAGACAGAGACAGACAGATACAGAGAGAGAGAGACAGAGAGACAGACAGATAAACAGACAGACAGACAGACTTTGACACGAACAGACAGACGAGACAGAGAGAGAGAGAGAGAGAGAGAGAGAGAGAATACACTGATGACTTTTCTCTCTTCCCCCCCCCCCCCCCCCCCCCCCCCCCCCCCCCCACACACACACACACACACACACCACACACACTCATTTTATTCTTCTATTTTATTTTCGGAGAAACATTTCGGGTCTGCTATGTAATGTTGTTCTTGCTTTAACTTTTTTTTTGTGTGTTCATGACCTGTTCCTGTCTGTATTCACAAATATACAATAGCGCTACATCTGTACATTTCTGCTATTTCCTTATTGTCAATTGTTTGTGTTTTTGTTGTCCTTTAAACTGCTTGCTTTCATTGGATGATTATGTCACTGTTGTTATCAGTACTTGTTACTTGGTGGTACTGTCATTGTGGATTTGTATGACCTTTTTTTTTATGCATACGTTGCATCGTTCTGTGCTGGTTTGGACCGGTAGTAACGGTAAGTATGAAAAACCGCTAAGCCAATACTTTTGCCGTTGTAAAATACAGAATCATTGTCATTGTCTATTCATTGATCGATCGATCGATGTATCTGTCTG
>JADBJO010008693.1:65000-66621 GCA_016801955.1 Conus betulinus
CACAGTAGAGAGAGAAGTGTGTGTGTGTGTGTGTGGGGGGGGGGGGGGGGGGGGGGGGGGTGAGGGAGAGAGAAAGAGAGAGAGAGAGAGAGAGACAGGCAGACAGCTTCTTCTTTTACTGGATCAAATGGACCTTTGGCCCAACGGAACTTGGGACCAACGGACCTTGGGACCAACGGACCTTGGGACCAATGAGCCTTGGGACCAACGCACCTTGGGACCAATGGACCTTGGGACCCACGAACCTTGGGACCCACGAACCTTGGGACTAGTGAACCTTGGGACCAACGAACCTTGGGACAAATAAACCTTGGGACCCACGAACCTTGGGGTCCCACGAACCTTGGGACAAGTGAACCTTGGGAACAACGAACCTTGGGACCAATGAACCTTGGGACAATGATACGCTCGGACCACGAACCTTGGGACCAATGAACATTGGAACCAGTGAACCTTGGGACCAATGACACGCTCCCGCCTAACTCACCAACCATCCTAACCCCCCCCCCCCCCAGCTCCCCCCCCCCCCTTGCCACGGCCTCTGCTGTCCCCTCTTTCCTCTTTAGTTATGGATCACACCAGTGTGGAAGGGGGGGGGGGGGGGGGGTCTAAAAACATTTATAGAAACCGATTAAAGTGGATCACAATACTTAAAAAAAATTGTATCACCGATAGTGGGGAGGGAGGGAGGGAGGGAGCTCTCATCTTCCATGCTCTATTGCACGGGGCGCCGGGCGCTGCACCATTGCATTCTATTCTAAAGGTCCTTGGCATGCATTCAGGAAAAACACGGCGCTATGTTCGGGTTCTCAAAATCCCTTACTAGCCCCCCCCCCTCCCCCCTTTTCCATTCCTTTACCCCCATCTCCCTCACGCCCTGGAAAACTGATTGAAGGAAGTTTAGTGTAGCAGTTTGGGTGCAACTTGAGCCAGTCTATTATCTAGACTCATCTTCGTCATAATTTCTTTAGCTTTCTGTATGTCCATGTGTGTGTGTGTGTGTGTGTGTGTGTGTGTGTGTGTGTGTAGACATATCTGTGTGTGTGTGTGTGTGTGTGTGTGTGTGTGTGTGTGTGTGTGTGTGTGTGTTTAGACATATATATCTGTGTGTGTGTGTGTGTGTGTGTGTGTGTGTGTGTGTGTGTGTGTGACATGTCATAAAGGAAAACACGTCATCACTTTAAGTATGTTAAAAAAAAAAAAAAAAAAAACATCCGCCGTGGCGAAGTGGATAGCGTCGCGGACTCCCGGCTGGGAGGTCATGGGTTCGAATCCCATCAGAGTCATGTGGGTTTTTCTGCCCCGACTGGCTCCTACCCAGAGTTGAATTTGCTACGGGCTCAGTTGGGAAGACTGGGACCACACAGTCGAGTTTCATTCACTTAATGGATGCGTTTCTGAGGGTGTTGCTCAAATTTCCTGACAATACTGCAGGTGCCTGTATCTCTCGGGCCTGGTTGACGCCGGGATATATTATGAAACGAAATGTAGAGTACAGCCCTGTCATGTAGTCTCAGACCGAAATGGAAATCCGTAGCATCATCTTAATCATCCTCATTCTCATCCATCAGCATTAAAAAAATCGTCGAGGTCACCGGTATCGGCGGGTCCAGGGGGCTGT
>JADBJO010008693.1:69225-92457 GCA_016801955.1 Conus betulinus
AAACTACACTCCCCACAAAGGATTACTGAGCCAGCGAATTTCCGCGTATTTTTTAAGAATAAAACGGTGCGTTTCAATTTGAATGTGTGTGTGTGTGTGTGTGTGTGTGTGTGTGTGTTTTTGAGAGAGAGAGAGAGAGAGAGAGAGAGAGAGAGACGAACAATATTTATTATTTTCTTCATCTTCATCTTCAACCAACCCCCCCCCCCCCCCCCCCCCCTTAAGTTCAAATCTTCAAATCTTTGCCAAGTCAGTACTGTGATGACGGTGGGGTCGTTAGCCTGCGCTTGTTTTTTTTTTCCCCACTATTTGATTGTTCGTCTTTGTATTTGTCTGACTTTTTTTTTCAAGTTTAAAAGGCTGTGCCAGTCTTGAATAACAGTTACTCTATGTTAGGTTTTCTTATGTGAGCAAGACTTACCCTACTTGTTTACTGCTTATTGTTTATTGTTCCCTGCCTCATTTAATTTTCAACTTCATTTCGGGGTTCTTTTCTGTTTCAAGGGGCCAGTGGATTGTAACCCCCATCCCACCAATCTCTCTCTCTCTCTCTCTCTCTGAGACAGTACTGCTGTAAGCTCACATCGGTGGTGTTCAGTAATGTTCTCTATTGTGATCTCATTTACGTAAGTTTCTTTGGCTGGGGAGAAAAGCTCTCTTTCTCCCTGTTTCTCTATCTCTCTGTCTCTCTTTCCTTCTATCCATCTATCTCTACTTCTCTCTGTTTGTAAAGTGCTGTCGATTCTTCACCGACGTGTTCAAAAACTAGCGCTCAGTAAACCCTTGAAACTCATGGGTCCTGACTGTGTTTGAGTGGACATCATACCGTTACACTAAGAACAAAGAAATAAGAGAAAAATGCGAAAACCAAGCTTAAAATAGAATTGGTGTTGTTTGGTAATTATGATCAAATAAAAACAGACGAAGGGTTTGACCGAATTATCTATTTGGCCAAATATTGTGTATTTAAATGTGAAATCAATAAGGTCAAGCCTAATCTCCGACTCTTTTTGAAAGAGTTAAAAAGCAAATATGAAATAGCAAAATACATGCACTGCATGCATATGCAATGCACAGAATTTCGTACGAAGTGGTATCCCTATCAGAAATTTTTGGAAAGTAACAGATAAGAATACCATTGTCTAGAAATTTTTTTTTTGCCACAGACTGTTGTACTCATATGAAGTTTTCAATGCTCCCCAAAAATAATTTGGCTGTCAGAAAATTGAAACAAATAAATATTTTTTTTAAAATCGCGTCAGGTTGAGCTCCACCGTCAATTACCAGTAATTTTTTTGTCGCTGATCGCCGCCATGTGCATAATAATAATAATAATGATGATGATAATAATAATAATGAATACTTATATATCGCCTATTCTCGGCTAGAGACCAAGCTCTAAACGCTTTACAATCAACACTCGTTTACACAACGGGCTGCCTACCTGGGTAGTGCTGACTGAAGAGCTGCCAGCTGGCGCTTTATTCAGTCGTTTCCCGTGTCATCCAGTCAGTATCGTTCAACATCGGTCACTCGTTTTCTTTACTTCCTTCATTCTTTCCATTTTTCACGCAGGGTGCATGTTATGTGTAACGTGTCATCCATACCAACGGCCAAACTGGCCTACTCTTCCGAAAGTTGGTGATGGGATTTTACATGTGTGCAAGATGTTATGCGTGCGTTCACACACGGAACCCCGGATTATAGTCTCATTCGAAGGACTAAACTCCTTCCTCTGCCGAGATTCGATCTTTTCAAATCGCGTCTCATTGATTTTGGATGGAGTCTTGTGGAACACAATAGTAGCTGCTTTCAATGTTGACACTGGCCTGAATGTGTTCAAACGTATATTCTGTACAGATTTCAAAATCGAATTTGTCACCCAGCAGAATGAAATTCATAGCTGTATTTATGTTTATTAAGATGATCCCACCTGAGGGCAGGTTGAATAAAATAAAAAAAAGAAGCTGTAGAGCTTATTCTTTAAACCTCAATAAAGATAATTGTGACTTGACTTCACTTGACCTTCCTTCCCATCTCCGTTTGCCCCCACCCCCTCCCCCTCCATTGCCATCCTCCTCCCTCTCTGTCTTCTCCAAGTCTCTCTATTTTCTCTTGTCTCTTTCTCCGATCTCTTCAGCAACCTGTTGTTTCTCACCTACATTGTCTGGCTGTGCTGTATTATATGTATGGCATTGTTACTTCCAGCTATTTATTTTCTGTACACAACTAGTGTAATTTTATTTTCTTGCCCCAGTTTTTTGCCTTGTAATCGTGTACTTCGTCTCTCTCTCTCTCTCTCTCTCTCTCTGTCCGTCTGTCTGCGTGTCTGTGTCTCCCCCCCCTCTCTCTCTCTCTCTCTTTCGTTCTCTCTCTCGTTCCCTTTTCCTTCCCTCTTTGTCTTTCCCGTTGTGTCACGGGGTAGGGGGGCGGGGGAAGGGGGGTGAAGATAGCGCCGGGGGGGGGGGGAGGGGGGGGGGGGGAGACGGGCCATTGTCACAATGCTATGTAAAGTTTTCTGCGTCACAGTTCGCCGCGGGTGGGAAAGGAGGGTTGAGCGGGGAAGAGAGCTAGGCCGATAAGAACCACGGGGAACGCGGCATGACGTAATTTTCTCTTGTACGAGAGTGCGAAGTCGGGCGGCTACCACTGTTCTAAGAGAGAGAGGGGCGGGGGTCGGGGGGGGGGGGGGGGGGGGGGGGGGGTCGGGGGGGGGGGGCGGACGGGGGGGGGGGGGGCGGGGGGGTTGAGAGGGAAGAGTGGGTATAGGTTTGAAATCTATTCTTTAGTTTGGGGTTTGAGTGGGACCCATCGGATGTTTTTGTCAAGCGTTTCGTTACGTCTGTCCATTTTACTTTTCATTTTACTGTGTATATGTAGTACCCTTTTTCACTGTAATGTACATTTATTATTTGATTTTTTTTTTCAATTCCTTCAATCATAGACATTTTTGAGATTTGATTTGCTAATTTCTGCGTCCCTTCCCCCTTGCCCTCCCCACCTTCCCCACCCCCTCCTTTCTTCCTTCCTTTCCCCTCAGCGACAGCGTGCCCCTCACTGCCTTTTTCTCTCTACCTTTCCCTTCCTCTTTCAACATCGCCCTCACGCCGAAAGGAGGAAGTCCCCAAACCGTTTTGTCGCACTCACGCATTGTGCATTGATCATCCTTTTGGAGGGTCGTATTTTGAACATTTTTGCTATACTTGGTTCTTGAACCCGTTGTCCTCTTCTTGAATTTGTTTTTTTACTTTTCTAAGAGTAAGATGTGAAGAAAACGTTATGTGCTTATTCTTTTCCCTAAATGAAAAAAAAAAAATCCATTTCGTTCGAGTTCTCTCTCTCTCTCTCTCTCTCTCTCTCTCTCTCTCTCTCTCTCTCTCTCTCTCTCTGTACTATTTGTTTGCAGGAAAGGAAGAGGGGAAATGTTTTTGTTCTGTTACCTCTCCCCCTTGTCAAAAGACCTTTTTGGTAATGACATAAAATATCAAAGTGTCAAAACTCTCTCTCTCTCTCTCTCTCTCTCAACTCTTTTATATATTTTCAAAAAGGTTGATTAATAACACACGACAGAAATGGGAGGAACACGTTCAAAACAGTGACAGGTACGCTTTAAAAAAAAAAAAAAAAATTTAAATCGTCTAGAATTGTGAAGCGTATCTTTTGCTTGACGCTGAAAGATATTTGAAGAACTGTTAGACTCGAATGAGATTTGGAATAGTCGATGTATTCGCACAGAGGCATCGGTATATTGATGTTGAAGAAGATGCTCTTGTGTGTCCGTTGTGTAAGAATGCCAAAGAGGATGAACAACATTTTTTGCTATGCTGCCCTGCCATCCAAGTTTACAAAATGATTTATATTCCCCCAAAATATCTAAAGCCTATATCTGTTTAAAGTTGTATTGCCCATGGCAAATCGAAATGAAATTGTATTGATAAATGTTTGCATATGTTTGTATAAAGCATTCAAAAGACGTCCTGTACTACTCAGTTAAAGTATTCTTGGATTACACAGTCAGGATGGATTAATGTTCAACTATCATGTCATGCTATACGATTGTCTAATAATTTATTGTTTAACCAAACGTGTATTGTCCATGTATTGTACCCCCGTCAGAGGGGGCCATGGCCTACACTGAATAAACTTCCGCTTCCGCTTCTCTCTCTTTCTTATACTTGGTTCTACCACTGTTTTGCTTGTCTTGACTGTGATTATTTACCTTTCTAAGGTTAAAATGTGTAAAGAAGACTTCATGTGCTTATTCTTTTCCCTCAATAATAAAAAAAAAAAAAAAGAAAATTATTCCTTCGTTTGAGTTCTCTGTCTGTCTGTCTGTCTGTCTGTCTCTGTCTGTCTCTCTCTCTCTCTTTATTTATTTATTTTTATCTACCAACCTATCTACCTATTATCTATACCTATCTGTCTGTCTGCCTGTCTATCTAACTTTTCATCTATCCATCCATCCATCATCTATCTATCTATCGATCGATCGATCTGTCAGTCTATCTATCTATATTTGTCGATAAGTAATGATAGAAAATAAGTGCAGGTTAACTGCTCTTCAGTCATCAAGAACATGACTGAGCAAACAAGTCTCAAGAAGAAGAAGAAAGGAGCTGGACGAAGCTTTGTGTATGTATGTATGTATGTATGTATGTGTATGTATGTATGTATGTATGTATGTGTCTGTCTGTCTGTCTGTCTGTCTATCTAACCATTAATCCATCCATCCATCATCTTTATCTACGCATCTATCCATCAAATTATCTGTCTATCTATCGATCGATCTATCTATCAGTCTATCTTTCTATATTTGTCCACAGATAATAAAAGAAAATAAGTGCAGGTTCACCATTCTTCAGTTATCAAAGACATGACTGAGCAAACGCATCTCAGGAGAAAGGGGGAGAATGGAGGTGGAAGATGCTTCCAAACAAAAAAGTTCAATGTTGACTGTGAGAACATTTCTTACTGGACATCAGATCTTCGAAGGAATATGATCTATGGTCATATCCGAAACCGAAGTCGGCAGACTTTTTTTTTTTTTTTTTTTTTGTCGAAATTATACAACGATAGCAAATACAGGGAGAGGTTTCACATTTGTTGTCTATGTTTGTACATCCGCCATTCATGCTGAACCTCATGCCGAAAACGTCTCGCTGTATTCTATACATCAGACTTGTACACTTCCATACATCAGACTTGAACGCTTCTGTACACCATGACTTGTACGCTTTAATATATCAGACTTGTATGCTTCTATACATAAGACGTTTACGTTCCTATTCTTGAGATTTGTACTCTTTTATACATTAGACTTGTACGATTCTATACATCAGACTTGTATGTATCCTTACATCATGACAACAACTTTTTTCAGTGGTAACGTTTGTGTACATGTTCGCTTTTTTTATTTTCAGCGCTATCATTGAAAGCAGCATATCCCGAAATGCATTGCTGGTTTCGTTCCAGCATGCTATCTTCAGTGTGCAGTATCCATCATTTTCAATACATAACAATATGAACTTCTGACTTGTTATACATCTTGTTAGCTCCATGCTTCACCATTCTGTCTACTCTCTCTCTGTCTGTCTGTCTCTCTCTCTCTTTCTCTTTCTCTCCCCCTCTCTCTCTCTCTCTCTCTCTCTCTCTCTCTCTCTCTCTCTCTCTCTCTCTTTGTCTTGCTGCCTCCCTCTCTGCCGCCACTCTCTTCGCCCTTTCATTCCCTGTCACTCTCGCGCTCAACATCTCTTACTGTCTTTTGAGTGTTTATTATCTGTCTGTCTGTCTGTCTGTCTGTCTGTTCTTCTCTTTGTCTGTCTCTCTGGCTGTCCCACTTTCTGTCTTTCCCCATGGGCCTTCTCACTGTCTTTGTCTGTCTGTCTGTGTGTCAGTCTGTGTGTTTCTCTCTCTCTCTCTCTCTCTCTCTCTCTCACACACACACACACACACACAAACAACCTTCTATCCATTTGTACACTGTTTACAGGAAACCACCAAACTCCGCACCCCGTGAGTGCGCAGACACTCCAGCTTATCCCACAATCCCCACTGATTATTTACCCTTCTTAACAACGCCTAGCGGCAAAACACCTGTGTTCCCAGATGTCAAATGGAAGGCTTCGTCGTCAATCTGACTCATTTTCTTACTTGTGATGGGGGGGGGGGGGGGGGGGGGGGGGGGGAGTTTTGAAGGCCTGGAGATTGACTGACTACAGCTTCGTTGCGGGCCCGCACTTCCTGTCTCCAGATCCACGGTGTTTTGGGTACGAAGAGAGCTCCAGGGCAAATCTACCCCGTTCTTTTGCCATCAACTGAATTGAACCAGGGGGTGCCCGCCCGCTGAACGCTGGAGGGACAAGACACTTGACTTAGTCAATGCCGCATTCCACAGTGCGACCCCCCCCCCCCCCCCCCCGGTCGTCAGACCGTGAAAAGGTTGTAAACCTCCAAACTGGTGTCCAACTCATGTCCTTCAAGTACCTGCCACCCATGAAACATCGTCTGAGTCGAGTGGACCAGTAGTAGAAAGAAACTCGTGGAGAGCGTGGCAGCAGAGAGTCCTCAGAAGAGAAGCCCCCTTCAAGCTAGTGTTTCGAACCCATGCCCTTCTGGACATGCTCATTTCCACTTAATGACTCGCGCACTAACCACTGAGCCACAGGGACACCTGATATTTGTAGGAAAGTTAAGCCTTATGAAGTTCACTTTTGTTCCTCCTCCTTGACCAGATCCAACTTGAACACCTCTCTGCCGCTTCTGCCATTGCTTTCAGGGCTCTGGTTTTTTCCCTCCCTGCAACTGAGAGCTGTTTCATGAGGCTGTATGCAGACGTTCCCACAAACCCCCTAGCTCCAATTTCTGCAGTGAGGACTTTGACCTGATAGCCTTCTCTCTCTCCTCAGGCTGTTTGCCAGATCAGCATACTTTTCAGTCTTGTAGATTTGAGCTGCCTCCATTCTGTTCTCATATGGCACCGTGAGCTCGATCATGATGTTGACTGAGAGTGTACTACTATGTCTGGTCTCATGCCACTCTTGCTGATAATCTCTGGGTGACTATTCCATTCTGGGAGGTCTGCTGTGCACTCCCAGTCATCTGCCCCGTCCAGCAGACTCTGCCTGCATGTTCCGAGTGGCACTGTTGTTCTTGGCCATGATTCGCTGCCTCCTGCCGTGAAGAATGTTGTGGGGTGCTTTTGGAGTCCTGATTTTCCCTTTTGTGGTGTTGGTACTAGCCCAGACTACTTGTACAATCTCTTTGAGCACTTGGTTGTGCCTCCATGTGTACCTTCCTTGAGCCAGGGCTACTTTACATGAGCTTAGGACATGCTCCACTGTTTGTTTTTCATGGCAAAGGGGGCATGAAGGATCGTCTGTTTTTCCCCACTTCACCAGGTTTGCATTTGAGGGCAGAAGGTCATATGCAGATCTGAGAATGAAGCTGATCCTGAGAGGGGCCATGTGCCAAATGTCATTCCCAGTGAGACTTCTTTGGAGTGCATTCTCCCACGTTGTCCATTGCCCTTGCTGGCTCTGCTGGACTGCTTTTTTTGGAGTCTTTTTTGGTCTTCTTCTTTTCTCATCTCCTGAATCATCATGTCTCTTTTGGCTTTTCCTTTGGCCTTTGACCACCATTCAGTTTTGGTCACCCCCCCAGTCCTTGTCTTGTCTGTGGTGTGTGTGTCCTGTTATTTCTCTGATCTTGAGACTTTCTTTTGCAGAATCCATCGCCTCTTGAACTTTCCATTTTCTGCCTGTCTTCAGCTGGGGCTTGATTGCTTCAACCACCTTGTCTCCTGAGTCCTCCAGCATGCTTTGAGTCTGAGTCTGATCTTCCCTGCTTTATATTCCTCCAGGATGGATTTCAGTGGTAGTTTCAGCTTTGCTTGGCGACAGTACAGCGCTATGTCAGTCAGACAGGGTGGGACACCAAGCCATTTCCTTGTGAACTTGTTTGATTTTGGATTCCATTGCCTCCACTATGCTGGTGCAGATGTCGTATATCATCAGGCCATAGGAGCTTTGGTATCAGCATGAACTGCAGACACCAGACCTTGTATTTGCCAGGGAGCCCACACTGGTCAATGGTCTCCAAGCCTTCTTCCGACATCTGTTTGGTTTCTTTTTTTCTTGTGTGTGTGTCTTTCAGCGTATCATACCATCTTCCAAGGCTCTCTGACTGGCTCTTCTGTTACTGTTGGAATGGCCTGGTTGGCAACACTGAAGACCACAGATTCGGCCACTTTTCCTTTCCTCAGTGAGAGACTCCGTGATTTCTTTGGCTTGAACTTCATTCTGGATGAGGCAACTATGTCGTCCAGCCTCTCCAGCACGTGACGTGTCTCGTCTTCTCTGGATGAAATCACTGTAGTGTCATCCATGAAGGCCTTGAGAGGGGGCATCTTGTATCCATCGCCAAGGTCTGTTTGTCTTGCTTTGCTTGCTTGTTGCTGCTTTCAAGATGACTTCCATTGCCAACACGAACAGTATTGGGGAAATTGCACAGCCCATTGCAATGCCCACTTCCAAGTTGATCCAATCTGTTGTGTACTCCTTGGTAGAGAACCGCATTGAGAAGCCATTGAAGTACTTCTTGAGCATGTCGCGGATGTTCTTTGGCACATGGTACATCTCAAGAGCCAACTGTATCATCTCATGGGGTACAGATCCATATGCGTTTGCCAGTCAAGCCACACTACGTCCAGGTCTCTCTTTTCTGTTTTTGCTCTTTGGATTGCGTCCCAGATCATTGTGGCGTGTTCTACACAGCCAGCCAGCCCTGCCTGGGATGCCACCTTTCTGGACTGACACATCCAAGTACTTGTTTTCCATGAGGTACTTGGTCAGCCTTGCTGCCATGACAGAGAAGATTTTTTCCCTTCGACGTTCAGTAGTGATATTGGCCTGAACTGGCTGATGTCACTTGAGTTTTGCTCTTTGGGGATGTACACACCATCTGCCGTCATCCACTGGCCGCTGATCTTCTGATTTCTCCAAGCTGATCGCAGCAGCCTGTGGAGCCACTCCCAGCACCTTGGGACATTTCTTGTACAGCTGGTAAGGTATTCCGTTTGGCCCTGGTGTGATGATTTGGCTCTGGCTTTGTCGACCACCTTCTTGATTTCCGCCAACGTTGGAGGCTTGTCATTGAACTGTTCCTCAGGGTGGGTTGGCCACACCAGACCTTGAATGTCGTGGTGCTTGCTTTGCTCTGTGAGTCAGAGTATGTTTTTTTCCTCAGATGCTGCTCAAGAACTCCTTTGTCCACACTTAGGGTCCCAGATTTTGGCTGCTCGAACAGAGAGTTCTGGCAAACTGGAAGGGGTCTCTGAAACGCGCTCTTGTTCTTCTTTTTTTTGCTTTTCCTCTTCCTCGCAGATTCCGCTTTGCTGAGGGCGCTGTGTTTTGCTTTCAGGTCTCCCAGAGAGTTTTTCCAAGCCTTGTTTTTCAGCTGGCAGTGCAGTCTTCATTTGCTTCTTGAGGTTTTTCTTTTTTGGACCCTGATCTTGTCATCATCTCTTCTTGGCGTCTGGATTTCTTTGGAGGTGTTTTCTCTTTTGGGTAGTTTTGCTCCATAGGCGTCTCTACATGTGGCATACACAATGTCCCCATATGTGGCTAGTTTTTGTGTTCCAGGGTGCTTTTCCCTATCAGTGCATCGAGTCTTTGGACGATTTTTGCATCCAGTTTCTCCCAATCTTCAGTCTCGTTTGCTCGTGGCAGGTTGAGTTTCAGGCGCCTGGAGGGCCTGTGCAAATTCCTCATCCGAACCAACACAGCGTGGATGTCCTTGGCACTGTGTGGTTTAAATCCTGGCCTTGGTCTTCCGACGTCTTATCTGCTGATGCAGTGCGCTGCTGCTCATTCAGATGAGTCTTCACACATCCCATCTTTGTTCTGTGGATCTTCATGCCACGGGTGGTAGCGAAACGCTTTCCACAGACACATGGATATTCCATTTGGTCCATGTTCATAGTCCGGGATTTGCAGTCGTGATTGGTTGAGCACCGATGGATCTGCGAACATCTCGTATGTTTCAGCGGGCGCTGAATCTTTTATTGAGTCCACTGAAACATTTGAAAAATAACTGAATTCTCTGGATAGCTGTCATTCTTCAAATTAATATATAATCACACCAGAGCCACAAAAGATGTAAGGGAGGAACAAATAACAATATATATATATATATATATGTTGTTGTTGTTGCAAAACGTGAGCTTTCCAAGGCTCAGCGAAGAGGAAGTTGCGTCATGCGAGGGGATGATTACATGAGAAGAAATGACTAGAAAAGAAAAATAACGTGGGAAAAAAAAACTGGAGATAGGACACACACACACACACACACACACACACGCACGCACGCACGCACGCACGCACGCACGCACGCACGCACGCACGCACGCACGCACGCACGCACGCACGCAAACATGCACGCACGCATACACGCACGCACGCACGCACGCACGCACTCAATTCTCTGGATCTCTGTACTTAACAGAAAGAACAGAAACCTACTTCACTAATTTCTCCCAAAACAGGACCGAAACTATTCGTGTGTGTGTGTGTGTGTGTGTGTGTGTGTGTGTGTGTGTGTGTGTGTGTGAAATCTTACATCTAAGCCGTAAGCGCTTACGAATCGAGAAAAAGGTTCAAGAAAATATAAATGAAGCCAATAAGAAGATGAATATTGCAATAAGTACCATGCATGTACAAACAAGGGTGCGTTTTGACACACACCCACACACACACACAGAAACACACACACACACACACACACACACACACACACACACACACACACACACACACACACACACACACACACACACACCACATGATCACACACGCTGTCGCACAACGGACACCACAGCATGCGCGCACGCACACATACACACATACGCGCTTGCCCCCCCCCCCCCCCCCCCCTCCCCCCCCCTCCCACACACACACATAAATCGCAGAATCAATTTGATGGGCAAGGGAAGGGGAAGAAAGAACTGCTATTGACAGGTGAAGAGGGTTTTTTAATAGATGCCCAAAACGACGACAGAGAGGTTGAACTACGGAAAGATACTGGGAGTTTTTTTTTTGTTTTTTTTTTCCCAAGAAATCGGACCTGAAAAGAAAAAGAACGATCGCCATAGGTTTTAGTTTGAAATCGAGGGATTTTGAGCAGAGCGTTGTCGGTAGAAGAACGCAACTGCCTAGAAGGAACATGAAAGTCAGAATAGTCAACATGATGACCGAGGACGTTTAATGGATGAAGATGAACATAGAGATGAAGGAGATCAGAAAGGTAGGAAGGAGGTCAGCCATTCAAAGAGTAAGGACAGTTTGTAGTCTATTCATTTTTCGACCAGCAGCCAGTGAAGAGAAAGAAGTATGGGAGTGACATGAGAAGATCTGCGTTGTCTGAGAATCAAACGAGCAGCATTGTTTTGAACTTTCTGGAGACGACAGAGATGATTCTGGGGCACAGCCAGCTAGAAGAGAATTACAGTAATCAAATCGAGATAGAATGAAGAGACAGAAACAAGAGTGGCTTTTGTGGGGCACAGATGATCAAGTTCAGACATTCAACTAAACTAAACTAATCCCAGCGTTGTCACATCTTGCAACATAACATTAGAAGCAGAAAGAAAAAAGCACAGTGTGTATCAGAGTCTGATTAAATTTTCTGTCTCCGAAGAGAAAAACACAACAGGATATACTGGACAAGTACAGGTTGGAAGCAGTCCAATAACATGAGCTCCGAGGGTTTTGTCATGTTAGTCTGTGGTGGAAAATCAGTTTTTGTGATCCTTGTCATTAGGTCATAACGTTGTTGGTCAAATAATTTGCAGTCATCGAGAAAATGTAGTTCGTCCTCAACGACGTGGCACGTTGTGCATAATCTGTTTTCTCTGTCAGTGTTGGTATAACGGCCCCTCTCAATTTGGAGTTCATGGGCACTTATTCGTAATCTAGTTCGTGCTCGTCTGCAATCTGTGTCAGTGTGTTTGCTGACTGTTAAGCCGTCTGTTTGTATTCGGTAGTAACTGTGGCATAAAATTTGAGCTTGGATGTGCTTTCATTCTTTTGTTTCTTCAGAACTCAATATAAAAGGTTTCCAGCTTCGCATTGATTAGAAACTTCAGGCGAGTCACACTAAATGTACCTTGATTTTCCCAGACATGCTGTAAATCCTATCGTTGACAAGGTTTGTCGTATAAACTTCGGCCATTTGCTTTCTTCGGTGCCCTGAGAGATCATTGACTGATAAATCTGTTGTTGATAAGAGTCTTGGTCTGACTCTAATATGTGTATCCAGAATGCGATAGTCTGGGTTATCACTTTAAAAGTAATCGGGGAATCTCCCCCAGTTCGCCCAAAACCGGTAATGTCATTGCTTTTCTATGAACTCTTAATAATTGCCTGCAGAATTTAATGTGTGCGGTTTCATATGGGAATTTGTTTGCAAGACAGGTTTTGAACAAATGCTGCATTTTCTTTTCTTGACATATTTCATCTTTGTATTGGTAAGAGGATGGGAACCACACCTCCGACCCATATGTGAAGATGGGGGAGAGACTAATGAGTCGAATAGGGTTGTAACAGTTCTCATATTTACATTTTGACCATAAAACGTTCTCTTCAAGGTATGTGCGGCTTTATTCCCCTGTCTTGATAAGTGTTCTTGGGCTTCTGTAAAATGTCCGTTTTTATGGAAAATGACTCCAAGATATTTATATTGATCTACTGTTTCAATTATGTTTTCACCGCAACTGAAGAAATAGTGGTGCCTTTGGATCTGATTTGGTGAATACAACGACCTTTGTTTTCTCTGTATTGATTTTCATTCCCCAGTCTAAACAGTAGTTGTGTAACTGGTTTAATTTACTCTGAAGTCCCTGTTTTGAAGTCGAGAGGATGGCTAAATCATCTGCACACAAAAGACACGGAATTTCGACTTGTTTTTGGTAAGAAATTCGTGGGGAATCATGGTCTCTGAGATATCCGATTATGTCATTTATGAATATGTTAAATAAGGTTGGGCTAAGGGTATTACCTTGGAGAACACTTTTTGTATTAATATTTCCTTAGTGAAACCAGATTGGCTTCTTGTACAAACCGAAGCCCCGTTGTACATGTCCTGTATGATTTGGTAGCATTTACCAGTTATTCCTGCTGCATCATTTTCATCAGTAGGGCTTCGTGCCATATATTATCAAATGTTTTGCTGAAGTCAACAAAACAGCAGTAAAGCCTTTTAGTTCTGTCTTTTAGTACCTTATCAACTAGTTTGACAATATGAATATTTGATCAGTGGTCCGTCATCCCTTTCTGAACCCTGCTTGCTCCTTTGCCAAGAGGTGGTTTGCCTCAAAATAATTCATTAACCTTTCATTCATTATGTTGCAAACACTTTCCAAGCGAACTATTCAAAGTTATGCCTCTGTAATTGTTGGGGGTTGGACTGGCCGCCTGACTTATAGACTGGGACTGTGATTCCTGTTTTCCAGAGGTCCGGGTATTTTTCTGATTTTAAGATTAAGTTAAACGCGTCTTTCAGAAGAGGAGCGATTTCAGGTAACATTGCTTTAAGCATTTCGTTTCTAATTCCATCTTTGCCTGGGGATTTTTATTTTTCAGCTTTCTGACCGCGTTCCTTACCTCCGTTTCTAGTATTTCATAATCTAACTCAGAATTCCCAGAAGGACGATTATTTGACCTCTTAAATGCTACTAACGTGTCATCAAACTGTTTGTTTTCGTTTTTTCTGCGATCTTCTGTTTCTCTCCTATAATGTTTTAAGATGTTCAGACCATTTGTTCGCGCTGAGACAGTTTTCTTGACCATAGATTTCATGATCGTATGTTGCAGTTCCCGAACGGTTTTCCATATTGAATTGGGATCAGTTTTTAGGGCTTCGTTTAGGGAATTAAGGAGTTTGTTCCGATATGTTTTTCTTGGTTTTCTTTAAAAGTCGTTTATATATTTTACATCGTGAAAAGTATTTTTGCCTTAGTTTGTTTATTTTGGGGGTTCTGTTGACCGCGTTCAGTAGTGATCTTATCTCTCTTCTTTGGGAATGACAGTCTCTGTCGAACCACTTCTTCTTTCTATGTCTAGATTTTTTTTCTATCCGTCTTTGTCTAAGCGCCATCTTTGCTGTGGTTGAAAATATATTCGTTATATGTTCAATAGTTGTATTTATGTCGATGTCATGTTCATTTGTTGCAAGTTGTGTCACAATGTCGGTCTTGATATTTTGGATCATGGTGCGTATGTTGGGCGTTTTAGAGGTTGCTATTACTTTTTCGGCAGACTTTTCATCCCACTGAAATACTAGATAGTCTTCTTCTGTATTTATTGTAGAATTCCTATGAAGTAGGTCTTTACGTGACTGTTGTTCATCGTGGGTTGTGAGAGAGGCTTGTCTTTTGTGTAATGTATTTTCATTATCTATGGGTAGTTGGATCATAAACTCTAGTGGGCAGCAGTGGTCAGAATGTCGTGTCAGGTCAGTTACTTTCATGTTTAACACATGTCTAAGCAAATATTGTGAGCAAAGGAAATAATCTACTACGCTGCTTCCCTGTGAATTATGGCAAGTGTACAATCCTGCAAGATCTCCAAGCACTCTCTCCCATTCAAAACACACATTTGATTTTCAATACACATGTTACATAAACGACGTCCGTTCTTACTAGTACTAGTAAAGAGATCCATCGACTGTCTTTTTATGACGTTATCAAAATGGTAGTCAGCAGGTAAATCATAATAATTCTTCTCATTGTCCAGGCTAACGAAGTCGGCTTGATTGCCTGTCCTTGCATTAAAGTCACCACACAGGAGGACATTGGCTTTTTGTTGTTAGTTCTTCAATGTCACTTTCTAATGAGTCCCATATGCGTCTAGTGTAGTCCTTGCCGAGAGTGTGTGGCGAGGTTTACAACCTCAGGCGGACACTTGAGTTAGAGGCTCTATTGACGCGCCGCCAGCCGGTGATTGCATCATCAACAGCTGTCCGCCTGAGGTTGTAAACCTTATCACGCACTGCGATGTCGGACAAAGCTGACTAGAAGCATGCAGAGAGAGAGAGAGAGAGAGAGAGAGAGAGAGAGAGAGAGAGAGAGAGAGAGAGGGGGGTGAGTAAAAAAGAAAGAAAGAAAATCAGACAGAGAGAGGGGGGGGGAGGGGGGGGGGGGGGGGAGACACTAGAGACAGAGACACTGATTTAGATAAACAAATAGACAGGCAGAGATACAAGCAAAGAGAGAGGGAGAGAGATTAAGAGAGACAAAGAAGCAAAATGGCAGACAGACAAGCATGGAGAGTGAGCGAAAGACTGAAAGATAGTTGGAAAGATAGTTGGGGGGGGGGGGGGGGGGGGGGGGGGGAGGGAGGGGACAGGAGGACAGACAGCAGAGGGGGGGGAGGAGGAGGAGGTGTATATTAAATGTTTACCTTTTCATATCGTGACTAACCCATAAAACTGAATGTTTTGGGGTGGGGGGAATTAATCTAAAACAGGGGGGAAGTCATTCTGGCGTGGTTTGTTTTAACTCCCGGGGAGTTAAAATTTATACGTGCGAATTCTATCTTCCAGGGGAGTTAAAAAGTAGAGGGGAGTTAAAAATGGATCATTACACTGGAGTGTTTGTGAATGAAACCACCAGAACATTCTTGTTTCCCTTGTACAGATTCTGTGTAGTGTGTGTGTGTGTGTGTGTGTGTGTGTGTGTGTGTGTGTGTGTGTGTGTGTGTGTGTGTGCGTGCATGCATATGTGTGTGTGTGTGTGTGGTGTGTGTGTTGTGTGTGTGTGTGTGTGTGTGTTCAAAATGATCGCCTAAGCATCATCCCCTAATCCAACGCAGAAATCGCTTCAAAGAAGCCATAACTGAAACAAACAACGACAAAAATGTGTGACACTCAAATAGCTGATAGCGATTCACCCATCTCCATCCACCCACCAACCGACCGCATCAAAAAAAAAGAAAGAAAGAAAGAAGAAAGAAAGAAAGAGAAACAAAGGTAAAGAAAAAAGATAGAAAGAAAAAGAAAGAAAGAAAGAAAGAAAACCTTGTATGAGAAGACACTGAAAACGTGGCATCTATTTTCGCCTTCAAGAATGTTAAGGCGTACACAACACCACACACACACACACACACACATACACACACACACACTAAGTGCAAGCGGGCGCGCGCGCGCGTGTGTGTGTGTGTGCGTGTGTTTTTCGGCAGTCTTCGGATTTATTTACTGTTACAAAGTATCCCCTCTCTGTCTGTCTGTTTGTCTGTCTGTCTGTCTGTCTCACACACACACACACACACACACACACACACACACACACACACACGCACGCACGCACGCACGCACACACGCACGCGCGTTTGCGCGCGCGCGCGCGCGCGCGCACACACACACACACAACACACACACACACACACACACACCAGAACTCAAACTTACTCCCTTCAGTGCACAAAAATCAGTCCACTTTTCCCTCGAACTTGACAAATGAACGCCTGTCCACCTAACATTTCGCACAGGCCAGCTGGCTCCTAGGACAAAAGGAGCAAGTACTTGGCATACTAGACTACCTCTTGATCCCTTGTCCTTTTCGTTGGTTTGTACAACATTTCAAAGTGAAGTGGGGTACCCCCAAAATGGATCTTTTGAAATCTGACACTAACACATGACATGTGACGGCGTATGTATGTGCATGTACAAAGCCTAAAATGAAAGAAAATCGTTTGGAGCGCCACCGCCCCCCCCCCCCCTTCTCTCTCTCTCTCTCTCTCTCTCCTCTCTCTCTCTCTCTCTCTCTCTCTCTCCGCCCATAGTTACTGTATAACTGAAGAATGTTAATTTTGCGCTCTGTGAAGAGCTGGTTTTGAACTGATCTGGGAGTCGAAAGCATAAGAGAGCAGCAGACACATATAAAAAGACTTTCCATATCATTACGTGTTATGGATAAAATGCATGCTAGAATTTTTTTTTGCGTATGGATCAGGGTATCTGCTGAAAACAAGACCATAAAAAAAAAAAGAAAGAAAAAAAAAAAAGAAAAAATGATGTGGATACTGACATACCATTCATCGCTATAAACAATATGAGTGATTTGAATGTCTTTTACTCCGGTTGCTTGAGTAAAGTAAATAAAAAAAACAAAAAAAAAAACGCAACAACGGACTTTGCATATATCACGCGCACGCGCGCGTCCACACACACACACACACCCCCCCACCCTCCCCACCCGTTCTACACTGCCCTCCCACCCTCCCCTTAACCCCCTCCTTCCCTCTATACCGCTCGCGCACGTTCCGTGTCAACTGTCCACCTGGTAGAACCCGAACCCTTCTTGCCCCCGCCTCACTCTTACCCATCAATACCCGTCCCTTACACACCCGCACAGCCCTGCTACGGGTCCCCCACTACGGCTCTTGACCAATCCGAGCTCTGGAGGGACACAGAGGCGGGGTCTGTCGTCAGCGCCCTGCCACGGGTGGTCAAGGTGGGCCTGTGTATCCCTCCTCTTGGGGCATGTGTCGGAAGCGGTACTGAATGACGTAAGAGTGGGCGGGGTGGTCAAACTGGTGGAACACGACAAGCGCCATATCCACGCTGAGGGACGGGGTAATAAATAGGTGTGTCGCGTGGACGAACGTTCAGAACCGGACGTTTTCGAAGATCGCTGTGTTTCCGCAGACGTATATCAACGTGAGTACCTTTGGTTTTCTCTGTTTCCTTGTGCTTCTGTGGAGGACATCGGTGCTAATTTTTTTTTTTCCGGTTTTCTCTAAATCGGTGTTTTTCGGTGATGAACAGAATAGGAACTCTGTGGTGTTTGTGCCGTTTCTTCATGCTGAAGCCTCGATCTTTTTAGTGAGGTTTTTTTTTTTGTGGTTTGATATACCTCGAACACACCCCAACCATCCCGGGTAGAAAAAGGTGCACCACGTTATCTCCCTTCCCCGGCACTAGAGAACAGCATCCAGGCCCTTTTTGGACATCAACTCCGGCTTTTACGTCCGTTATGACTGGCCAAGTTATTCCCCTTTCCCTCACCGCGGAAAGTTTTCCCAGCCCCTTATCCCCCTTTGGAAACCTTTCAGGCAATTGTTTACACCATGGCTTGGACCTTATTTCTAAACCTGATGACCGCTTTGTTTACACAGGAAAACTTTGTGCGCCTTTTCCCTTGGTAACCTGCTCCTCTCCCCGCCCTCGTCCCCCGCCCCCCCCGCCCCCCCCCCCCCCCCCCCCCCCTCCCACCGTCCTTGCCTACTTGTGTCTTCAAACCAATCGGTGGTCATTGCTGCAACATCTAGGCTGCTGACAGCAGTTACCCCCCATGACTAAGGAGAAATAAATGCCCTTGTCATTGTGGTTGATAGACAAACCCACCGTATTCTCAAACAGACTGCGGATTGGCGGCTGCTAGTCTAGTCGACACCCCGGGTACACGCCTTTGGCTCGAACTATTGCCTAACACAAGTCTTTTGTGTCTTCGTTTCCGAGTCGAAAGTTTGCCCAGAGCTTTGTGGCGTCAATTACCCATAAGTCCGTTTCCAGCGTTGATTTGAGACATGACTTGGCCATGTCACTTTTATGACGTAGAAGTTAATGAGGCAGTAGGCTAATCAGGTTTAAGGTCCACGATAATTAACGGTGATATGACAGACAGGTATCGCTTGAATATCTATCCCGGACAGGGTGAGGGGGGGGGGGGGGGGGGTGGGGGGGTGAGTAGAGAGGTAGCGTAAACTGCCAGAACCATTACTGCAGTCTTCCAAATTTTACTAAAAGCTGAGTGGGGGAGATAGACTAGGGGGGTAGGAGAGATCGTTTTCCAAAGTTTAAAGAAAAAGAAATCCGGGGGCGGGGTGGAGGGGAGAAGGGGACAAAATTCTTGTATAACGGGAGGGGGAGCGGAAATTTGTTCTTTTCTCTTGTTTCTTTACATTTTTAGAGCGGATACACTTTATTCTTGCCAATTCATGTAACAGTGGGGGTGGAATGGGGGTGGGTGGTGGTGGGGGGGGACGTACCGTACATGCCGTCCATATTTTGGGAGCTTTAGATACTGAGTGGGCCAGAAGACAGGCGTCAACCTAAACTGTCAAAACCATCGCTGCAGTCTTCCAAATTTTGATAAAAGCTGAGTGGGGGAGATAGAAAAGGGGGTAGGAGATATCGTTTCAAAAAGTTAAAGAAAAAAAAAAGGGGGGGGCGGGGCAAAGTAGAGGTGGGGGGGAGTCAAAATTCTTGTATGAAGGGAAGGGGGAACGGACATTTGTTCTTTTCGTTGTTTCTTTGAAATTTTTAGAGGGGATACACTTTCGTCTTGCCAATTCATGTCAAAGCGGGAGTGGAATGGTCAGGAGGGGGAGGGGAGGGGGGGGGGGGGGGAGGGGGGCCGCACCTTATATGCTGTCCATAGTTTTGGGAGCTTGAAATATTTATATCCCCCCCCCTCCACTCTCCCTCCTCCCTCCCTGTCCCCTCACCAATGTTTCAATCGAGGGACCTTTGCATCCCCCCCCCCCCTCCCCTCCCCTACGTTGCCATGGACAGTGAAAATGACAATGCTGATGATGGACTCCAGCGGTAGATTCGAAACCGTCAATTTTGTCAGTCTTGCCTGCGGTGGAGCGCACTGTTGTAATTATCTATTTAATTCCAACCAGGCACGGCTAGAACAACGGCCAAATGTTCATCGTTGAGTTTTTACGTTCTAAAAGAAATTGTTGTAAGGTACAAGTGCTTCTAGCACTGTTGGTGAAAAAGGACCGAATTTGTCCCCGTCTTTGCAATAGGTACAGCAATCAGAGCGTCGCGGTGCGTGTGGGATGGGAGGGGGAGGGGGGGATTTCTCTCTCTCTCTCTCTCTCTCTCTCTCTCTCTTGCTGTCTTTGCTGTCGTTGTCTCATTTCCTTACCATGATTTTTGCTCATATATTAAAAATTTTTTTTTTAGTCAGCTCTTTTCCTGTGTTATACACTGCACATAGCGTGAATGTGTTTGTTTTAACATGGTCTTTTCTTTTCTGTGAGTGATTACAGTTCCATTTATTGGTTGATTCTCTCCAGTCTTGACTAGTCTGTCTGTCTGTCTGTCTGTCTACTCTCGTCCTCTCTCTCTCTCTCTCTCGCTCTCTATCTCTCTCTCTCTCCCAAATTCTACGTCACTTTGCTAAATACCTTGATGCATTGTGAAAAAGATGATATATGTGTGCCTTTTCTCTCTCTCTATCTCTCCTCTCTCTCTCTCTCTCTCTCTTCATCTCTCGCTCTCTCTCTCTCGTCCTCCTCTCCTCTCTTCTCATCTCTCTGTGCGTGGCGTGTGTGCGTGTTCATGTTCCGAATTCTGTACATACTTTGTCATATTCATTTTACTGTCCTGATTTTATACACGCTAATTAATGTACTTTTTATGGGCATTTCCATTCAAATTTATTACATTTCATGCTGTTACCCCCTCCTGTCCCTTCCCATCATTCATCCTCTCTCTCTCTCTCTTTTTTTACATTTTTGTTTTCTTTTATTTATTACAGACACTGAAATACGCAACATCAATATTCAGGAAATTAGGTACAAGGGCAAGCTACACATAGACAAGCAAGTACAACAAACAAAAAGAAAGACATAGCCTTCAACATACCATCCATTTATCTGTCTAAAGCATGGTGGTTACTTTATGACATGAACGGCATAGTACAATGCATGCTTTGTACTTACGGCAAATCCTTTTTTTTGTAGTGTAATCATGCTTTAAACTTCACCCAAAAGAGAACAGGCTAGAAAGATCGGTGAGGATAAGGGATAGGACGAGGAAGGACAGGTAGGAGGACAAACAAGCGGACACCAATGATAATTTTAACCAGACCAACATTAAGAAAAAATGGGTTGGTGTCACAGCAAATGAAGATACGCTATTTTCACAGAACACATTGTCTCGATGACAGCAACCTTGAAAGAAACAAAAAAAGAAAAGAAAAAAAACCACTCGTACACCTTGAGTAAACTACACAAGCCTCATAGACTGTCATAGCAGGGAGCAGACATTATGTCTGTCAGTCTAGTGCTTAGTGCTCATGTATTGCATTATATACATTCACATTGAACACAAAAAAAACGGTTAAGCATCAAAGAAGAGGGGCTCATATGTAAGCCGTTTTGTCTGGAAATCCATGGGGTTCATTGTTAGATACGAGTTATATTTTCAATTCTAAATCTAATATTTTATATAGTTCTCAAAAGGACAGTTATTGTGGGAGACTGCTTCTAACGCTACGTTTATATACATACTGTTTTGCCAGAAGAATGATGAAGTAGAGAATAAATCACCTGCAATTGTACATCAAATCCTAGAAGCGTAAGACGATTCTGTTTAAACGTATATTCTGTGCATGAGTACATTTCTCTTTACTAAATCATCGTGAACATACTCCAAAAGCAGGTTAATGTACGTACATTTCCAAAACACATGGTCAATACTATCTTTAAATAAGCCGCTGAAACTACATTTATCATCATCAACTACCCAGTTTCTTTCAAATATGTTGTTATGGATTATTCTCATCTGAAACGACTTAAGCTTCACATCCGTTAATCTTATGTACTGTTTTAAAGAAGCATCGATTCCAGTCATGAGTCTCTGTGAAAGTTTTCATGTCCCAATTGTCACAGCATGGGAGGCTCTCCATTTTATCAATCAAATAGAATTTGTAAATTATACGACTTTGAGGCCTCTGCAGAGGACAATTTCTTATAACAGAGTGAAGGAAGAGTCACCTTTGTTTGGCTTTGACGGCAGCTGTACACGCCAAGAAGATAGGTGCATCGTCAAAGATGTATCCATGGCTGAATAATCCCTGCTGGACATGCTGTCTAAGGGAGCTTCCTCACTCGCCCCAGTCAAGGCCTCTTGGTTTGAAAAACTTCACAGGGGGAGAAAGATGGACTCTGTGCGGTGCAGCCCAAATGCAGTCAGGACCAGAACACAATGACGTAAAAACTGCATCTGGAATTCAGACAGTTTGGCCGGACACTACCCGTCCGAGTGGGCAGACGCCTTCTGGTTCTCCACCATCCTGGATTTGTCCCTTGGCGCAAACCCGCCGATTTTGTCGAACGAAGTGTTTCGAGGATCCCAATTGACCAATGGGTCATATCAGAATGAAAGACGAAGCTCAGGATGAACAATGGGTGTTTCAACGTATTGCAGCCTTCTTTCCCACGGCATAACCCCCTCGTTTGTTACTGACGCGCACGTGGACGGAGAGCCGACTGTCCTTATCTGTGTGGACTCCAGAAAAAACAACTGTCTGAAGAGTATGGATCTCAGGAACCTAAGAAGGACCCTGGGCAGTGCTTCAGGAACCCCTCTCGCCTATGTCAGAATGTAGGTCAGTGGGTGTGGTCGGTCACTGTGTAAGGGAATTCACCGTATTTTCATGTCATGGGTTTGCCCCACTCCTCCCGCCCCTCATTCCCTTCCTGTGGTACCGTATGTGCGGCGTGCGTTGGGTCTCCCACTGAGGGGCCTGAATAATGCAATGTGGATTACTGGTTTCCCTCGTCAATCTTCCCTCTGCTTACATCCATTTTCCCAATGGTCTATTCAAATGTTTGGTCGTGCCAGGCATTAGTGGTTCGAGTCACCCACTTAAGTTCCTTTGAGTTTATTCGAGGATTTAAGTGTGGTTCAGATGCTGTTCACTACATACGCAAATCTGTCGGACGCACGCCTGCCCCGTCCCCCCTCTCTCTCCCTCCCGGGTGTGTGTGAGTGGTTGTGTGGTTGGTGTAGCAGCCTTGCCAGTTTCCAGTTCCTCTCCTCTCTGTCTTCTTTTCGCGAGCGGCGTTGTTGCTTGATTGACCCTGCTTTACCTCACGTATCCCCCCCACGGGTGATCTGATCCCCTGCCCCATCCCCCCCCCCCTTTCTTACCCCGGGCTGTTGTCAGCGCGAGCGAGGCGCGAGGGAGGCGCGAGCGGCGCGCAGCGCAGAGCGCGCGACTGGCGCGAGGCGCGTTATGCGCGCGGGAGCGCGTGTTGTGTTGTGTGTGTGTGTGGGTGGGTGTGTGTGTGTGTGGTGTGTGCGCCGCGGGAGAGATCGCGAGGCGAGCCGAGCGGCCTGGACTGCCCACCGTTCTGCCTCAGGCCCTAGGCATCCGAGAGAGGAGCGCGAGAGCGAGGCGGCGTGGGTTGGGTCTGTGCGTGTTCGGGTGGGGTG